>JAQIXL010001939.1:0-15087 GCA_034700245.1 Poikilolaimus oxycercus | reverse complement strand
AGCACGGCATTGGGAAGTAGTAGTGGACCTTGAGTTTGCGGGAATCTACCACTAGACACGCTTTGCCTGAAGAGGGCTTCCACCTTTTTCATTACAGCGCTTCGACTTCCTCAAGGTTTGAAAGCTGTTGGAAGGAGAAGGAGGAGGTTTGCAGGAGTAGCGACGCGCCGATCATCGTCCGCTTCGCCTTCTTCCATGCAATATAAGCACGGCAGTCCCCTTATCCCCGAGCGAATAAAGTTACCCGACAATGTTTTATGCTGTGAAAACGGTGAAGACGCGGTTTTAGTTGACATTTAAAATGGCCCTAAAGGAATTGGTTTCGTTAGCTGGCGTGAGTTCTCTGGTGGTTTGAAAAGTGGTACTTGTTGTTGGTGAAGCTTCAGTTAGCAAGCAAAACCCGGAATTGCCGGTTTCATCAGTTTTGTAAAGTGGCATGAAGTTCGTACTCCCGATGGACTCCAGGTCGTTTGTTGTTGATGTGTTCATCACTTTCCCTTTGAGGTATCGTCGCTGGCGCGTTTGTATTGAATATCTCCTCGCTATGGTTTAAGGTGCACACATGCAGCAAAGAAGACGAGTCTGAATTCTGAGAGTGGAGGGCCCGGACGACTCTAGCCATAATGCCAGGAGCGCGTCAACCGAGGTGCAACACTAGAACGAGTGCTTTCAAGGACCCTTCCCAAAGGCGGCAGCCTCACACAACCTTGGACGGCGGCAGCAGTTCTGGTCTGGCATCGAGGCAATCATCAAATGAGGGACTAAATAGCAAGGAGAGTGAACAAGAGATGGTGTCATCGGGATTCAGAAGCCTCACATCATTACTATTCTCCCATTCAAACTTGCCTTGACTCACGGCGATTGTCGAGCAAATCGCTACAAGGACGGCGATCGCACAATTTCTTGACATGATTGACCTGAATGACCGCTTTATACCTGAACCTTTGATAAAGTAATGCGCGATAAGGGGAGTCACTGTTTCACCTGGTCGTGAAATTCCCAAAGTTGCACGCTAGTGGATGCACGATGATAGAAAAACTTCAAATTGAATCACAGTTTCAGACGGTTTTAATATGCGAAGGTAAGTTGGACAGCATCGCTTAGCCATTACGCAGTTTCAAAGCTTTTGTTAATAAAAGCAATCTTTCTGCATTCACTATGATTTGTATTCGACGCTTTTGTGATGAGTGAACATTTGAAAGGTTCTGCAGCCAGTAAAGCATGGTGTACGCGTCGTTCAACGGTTTCATTCGAAAGAGATGCTTCACCCTCCGACGCGCCGTCAGTTTCAAGAATTGGTTGATCTTGTCGTTTTCGCTAGTTCTCCTTCAGAGTTTCACGTAATGGTGCGGCTCGAAGCTTTCTAAGAATAGACTCTTGCATTGAAGATGGGGAGAGTTGATTTCTAACAATGAGTGGATGGGCTAGTCCATTGCGTCACCGGCAATTCCCCAATTGAATAGAATCTTATCTCACATTCTTGCGCGAGCTACCCGTTGACAAACACGACGATTGTGTATGTCGAGTTATTATATTTAGTTCACGGACTGCACTCACAATACTTCGCTATCGCGAAAAAAAAACAACAAATAAAACAAAATCGGAGCTACATAACATTATGCTTCACTTATTAGATGCCACTGAAACGCTCACTTTGCAGGTGATGTGGGCTTCTTTCGTCTTCAGTTTTGCAGTATCAGGAATAGCGCGATGGGTACACCGCTGTCGAGATGCAGTCTCATGCACAGACAACACTCGCACGTCGTCGGGCGACGAGTGCTCTGGACCCTGCACCTTACCCGTTGACCTGGCTCGTTGCAAAGCGGACGGCTTTGTGAACTGCTTCACTCCAGGCAAAGTTCGTTTTTGTCGATTCTGAAGGTCACTCGGCAATCTCACGAGTTGATTACCATGCAGCTGATGAAACTGCTAGTGTGACATCTTTCAGCTAAATGCGAGAAGCCTTTGTGTTGTGAATAACATTGAAAACGCGGTTTTTGCAGTGAGTACCGATTGTGCACCATTCGTTTGATGATAAAGAACCCGAACAAGTTTCTTGCAAAAGCCAATGTGAACTGCTGCTGTGCTGCGGTTTCAAAGATTCTCTAAATCAAAGCAACCGTGCTGAGTCAGCGACAGTGGTGAACCTTCAGTTAGCGAGCAAAACTCAGAGATTGTCGGTTTCACCTGTTTCGTAAAGGATCATGCAGTTTGAGTTGCCAATTTGTTCTTCGTTCGCATTGTTTGTTCGCATTTTGTTCGCATTGTTCGCAAGGTTCTTCACTTACGTTGGTTATTTGTGAATGAAACTAGCGAGCAAATTTCATTTCATACATCGCGTAGAAATCATCACGCTGTTTCAAGAGCTTTATTAATAAAAGCCGTCCTTCTGCATTCACTACGGTTTGCATTCGACGCTTTTGCAGAGTAATCATTCGCTTTGAAAGGGCTTTACAGCCTGTGAAACATCATCTGCGTGTCATTCAACGGTTTCACTCAAAAGAGATTGCTCACCGTCCCAAGCGCCGCCAGTTGGTGCCCCTTTCAAGCATTGAGTTGACCTTGCTGTTTTCTCAGAGCGAAATCAAATGCGCAGGTGCCCTGGAATGAATTACTTGCGCATGCTCGATCGCGCGGTTTCAATGCTTCTTTATTGAAAACAATCTTCACATGATCACTAAAACTCTATTTTCTCACTAATTGTAAGGAATCGCTAGAGGATGAGTTGTGAAAAATTTTCTAGTTGGTGAAACTGCGTTTGCCTATCATTCAACGGTTTCATTCACAACAGATTTGACATTGTCCCGCGCATCGTCAATTGGTGCTCCTTTCACGAATTGGGCTTAATGTATCGTATTCATCAGTTTTTCCTTCACAGGTGACCAGCTAAAAGAAGGATCCTTCTGAATTCTGAGAGTGGATAACTCGGACGACTCTAGTTAGTGCCCGTTAGTGCCCGACTGCCCGAGTTAGTGCCCGACTCTAGTTAGTGAGCAAAACCCGGAGATTGTCGGTTTCATCTATTTTGTAAAGCGACATAAAGTTGTTGCTCGTCTGCATGAGGTCCGAGCAGTGGCTGCTCTCTGTGAAACAATCGGGACGAGATTTTTGGGACTTACCGAACCTTTAGATATGCACCGCTCGGGTTCAACAAGTCTTTGACGCGCTCGCAGCAGATCTCGATGTATTGTAGGAGACCTACGGGCATAACTACTTATAGAAAACAAAAGCTTGAAACATTCTGGAGACGGACTTCCTGCTCGTCGTTTGGCTTGTCCAACATCGTGTACGTCTTGTCGCCACTAGTTTGACCATAAGCGAGATGCAGACATTTACCTGAAAGCAGAACTGAAATTAGTGGTGGCTCAGCAGTTTCAGCTGAATTTCATTTGAAAGACAGTGCTAAAAGCCTTGCTGATGATATCGTAGGTTCCAGACGCTTTTCGCGCCCAAGATCAAGCCGAAGGTCTATGAGGTGCGATGAAATGCGTACGCAAGTTCAGTCAACGACTTCACGCGCGTTTAAAAACGAGCCATTGCAAACCTCACTAACAAGACGTCGAATTCGGTGACCTGCGTCCATTTCTTACTTACTCATTCTTCAAACGAATGCTCGAGCATCTCGAGTCCGAGATCGGTCCCGAGATCACTGCATGGGGTATGTTTCAAGTGTTTATTTTCTACTCACTAGTAGTCGTTCCGGTCAATAAATGCATGCAAACATTGAAACGCCGAAGACTAGTGGGAGTTCACAATTTTGCCTTTTCTGGACGGTCGGAAGGGTCGCATGATATTGAATCCTTGGAAACTTGCAGGCTTCCTTCACCGACACAACCAAGCCTTCCTCACAGAACCGATGAAGAACACGACAAAGGCACGGCCACGGTGCCCCTCATTTGTCACGCAGATGGAATGATCTATGATATGCTCGGAAAGAGGATCCTGTATATGTATTGCGCGAATTGATTACCATGCAACTGATGAAGCGCCTGTGTGTCAGCTTACAGCTAATTGTAAGCGCAAGAATGTTTAGAAATCTTTGTGTACGAAAACATTGAAACCGCGGCTTTTGTCCACTATTATCCGACACTATCGGCGCGACTCTTGTTGAACAGATCTCACTAGGTCGTTTCTCTCAATAGAGAGAATGTAGAAAACCTTGGTGAACAATGGTTGCTTTTGATTATTCGCAATCAGAGAGCCCGAACGTGTGTCCAAATGTAACGTCCAGTAGTGGCTTCAAAGCTATGCCAAATCAAAGCAACCGTGCTATATTAGCTGGTCGCTGGATGGACGATTTCATTTTGTTGTGGAAACGAATGAAGAAAGTTGTTCGAATGTTTTTCAGTGACTAATACTGACAGGTGCTGGGCAGTTTCACTCACATAAAATTTAGCAAGCTTTAGTAAGTGTGTCGTTGGAGCGAAACGATAGGTTCGCCAAGGTTTTTTCCACAGTTGAGAATTCAAGGAACATTTGCAGATTTGCCGGTTTTCGGCATACGTAGTGACGGTTGAGACTTACTTTATCCCAGAGAAGAAGCGCTGAGCCTCTATAATGACAAGTGTCCCTCGAATCTGAAAGCATGCATTAGAAGGCTCAAATCATTGCTATACATGGTGCTGACTGTTTCAGTCACTACTCTTAAAGCTCCATCATGGCTGTCGCCAGTTTCTGTGGATCATCGATTGTAGCAAAAAAAATGTTTGAAAGTCCCATCCACTTTTAAATGCGCTTCACTGTTTTTCATGCAACGTTATTGGTTTGCGATAGACGTCGTGCGTTTATGGTGGGGTGAAGGTGCATCAACAACTGATCTTAAATACAACAAAACTTCTCACGTCGTATGGTTTGAGCATGGATTCCCGACATTAACGCCATAGCGAAGCGGAGAAGAAGTGAGGAAGCGTTCGCCCTCCCAAGTCGAATAGGTGGATGAGATCATGCTTTGAGCGAGTTGCACTTGCCGTTGAAGGTTTTCGATTCGGGACTCGTATTCCTCTAAGAAAGGGCGTTTTCCCATTTCCAGATAGAGAAAGCACTCGGATATCAGAGTGTCTTCGTTGAGGTTCACGAGATGCGGAAGCTGAAGAGGCATTGAGCTCAAGAGGTCTTGTAACCTTTCTAGGAGAAAAGACTCCGAGCTTTCTGCAGTCCTCCGATGTGGCTAGACCAATTTGTCTGAACGAATGCATTCAACGGTTTCAGGCAGTCCTCAAGAACAGCGTTATGCATGGGCTACGTTATATCGGGAACTTCGAGGGCAACGAAGAAGTGAAAAGAGTTTTGACGAGTTGCTGTTTCATAGTCGACCACATATCGATGAAAGTCTCTACAGTTTTAACGTACACGAAAGAGCTTTGTGGCTGAACCGTGTCATTCAGCTCGCGAGCTCAATTTGACAAACGTTGTCAGTGTGAGTTTTGCCAGGTTGCCTCTTCCATGGCAGTCGTTAAAGGCCCCAATGACAGTAGTTCCTCTTTTCGCTGTCGTCGAATCTCTTTGGTCTTTCGTAGTTTCTGCTCCCAGGTCAGCGATCAACTTCTACGAAGCCTGTAATGGCTATGTTTCTACACTTGAAAGCGTCATTTTGATGCGATGCTGGATTCCTTGATGGAGAAGGAAGACGCCGTGAGTGGGAAGACCTGAAACGTAATCGAGTCGGGGAAAGAGGGACCTTGAGCATGGTCCACGATGGTCGGCACGTAGCCGCCACTGTTCGCCGCTTCTCAACAAGTGATTTACACCGTCGCCCAATCTCGATGATGTAACTGCCTTGAAACTGCGAAACAACAATCACAACTGGTGGCCATTGCTAAGTGGAAGTTGAAACGCTTAGTAATTTCGGTTGAAAAGTTTTAGGATTCACTCATTGGTTTCAGAAGATCTTTAAGAAAGGCGTTCTGTTTTGGCTTCAATCATTTTCGATCTCGGTGGGTTTTATGTGTTTGTTGATACATCTGAAAGAAGCTCTTGAGAAGAAAAAAGACCGACCTCCTCGCTGCTCATCGTTTGCATGAGGAAGCCGCGGTGGCCCGTGAGCACCGTGAACGTGTTTGGGACCTGAAGAGGGTTGAGTTGTTTACGATATTTCTTCAAGTAAACAAGGAGATGAACAAACCTTGAGCATCGCCTGCTGGTCCTCGCTGTACTCGATTCGGGCATTCGCCAGGTTGATGATGCCGCGGATCACCTAAAGATGCGAACACTGAATGACTGTTGATAAAAATGTTGCTACCAGAGAAATCGCGTGCGGAATTGCGCTTGTGTGAACTAAAATTCCTGAAAGGGCGAGATCGTCCAGTTGTGATGAGCTATTGACAAGCTAATAGCTCCAAAGGGAACATATGAGACTTTTTGAATTGCAACTGGCGCCCGAAAAGGTCTAACGCTCCCCGCATTTGCTCAGGCTTTATCAATACTCCTTGAAACGGTAAGATCGTGGGGTCTCTTCGCCATAAAACTATGCGTGTCTTTCTTACAACACCGTTTGCTCTTCACTAACGGGTCGCCATCCCGACATCCTCGCGACATCCCCGCCGTTTCTTTTAGCCTCGAAACCGTGAACTTACGATGTCTTGATCATCGCGGAAGAGGAGAGTGTAGGGTCGACGGACAACGACCCATCGCTTCACCCAGCCTTGCTAACAATACGCAGCAGTTGCCGACTAAATATTTTATAATCGAAACACTTTTCCCGACGGATACTCGGCCCCTTTGTCGATTGCATTGGTGACATCATTTTTAGAGAAAACGAAATCTTGAAGTAACGTCATTTGTTGCAAACCAAAATCCGAACTTGAACTGGCAGAAGACGTCTAAGAAGAGCTCAGAGACGTCGACGGCCCGGACAACGACACCGCGGAAGGCAACTTGTCTTCAGGCGTGTGAGCTGGGAACTCCAAAGGTGACGTCTCTGAAAGAGTCCGGGTTCTCATGTTCAGTATTGTGCCGTTTTGAAGAAGCAATCTGAATAAATGAATTAAATGAGGTGTCCGGGCATTTCTTGGCACCGGCCATCTTCTGAAATGTTCTCGACTCGATACACATCCGTTCGCCATTTTCAAATCGAAGGAAGAGGGAAAAACTGACTGATAGCCAAAAGTTCTTCTACCCTCTAGGATAGAGGAAAAAACACTGTTTTGCTGGAGGATCACTGCCCAAGCTCATCTCGTTGCTCTTTTTAGGGAGCAATGAAGCCGACAGGTGATAAGAGAACGTTTTGCCTACTATCGCAACGTGTTTTGCGTGAAATTCTTTTGATGTCAAATGCAATCCAACGTGCGCATTTGCCACACAGTTATGCGCGCTAATGTATACGACAAGAAACGGGCAACCACCAAGAATTCGGGGATTCACCTTCTCCGTGTCAAGGTTCGTGACCACTTCGTGGCGCTTCTGTAAACTCGTGGTGTGCTTTATGACATAACAGTTCCACCTGCATCTGATAAGCAAGTGTGGTGAATGCTGCGCAAAAATTTGCAGCCAAGAGTGATTTTGCAAGTACAATCGGTCAGAAGCTTTTGCGCGATGCGATAAAATGCCTGAGCCCCTGCAGCTAGCTCTTTCTAGCTCTCATGGAGAGACTCGTTCGTCGGACGCTTCGATCAGCGGCTGTCGTCCATGTTGGCGATCTTGATCGCCCATCGTCGCTTTCTCTCTCGAGTGGCATCTCTCAGAAAAACAAAGCGGCAGAATGCAAACTCAAACTCACTCGTAGAGGACAAAACCATTTCCTGCATGCGCGAAGAACGAAAAAATCAATGATTGAAGCGCAGAGTTTGTCCATTTATTAATAAAAGACGAAACCGTTTGGCGCCTTGATTTGAGAACGCTAACAATACGCACTGGTTGCCCACTAAATAATATTTTGTAAATATTGCGCAATCTAAGCACTTTTCCCGATAGAAACCCCTGCGACTATTGTCAATTTCATTGATGACAGCATTTTCCGTGAAAATGAAACCGTGAATCAACGCTTTCACTTGCAAACCGAAATTCGAACTTGAACTGGCAGAAGACGTCGGAGTTGAGCTCGGAGACGTCGACGGCCTGGACGGCGACGGCGCGGAAGGCAAACTCCTCGTCTTCGGGCAAATAGGCCGGGAATTCCAAGAGCGACGAGGTTTCTGAAAGTGGAGGAGCATTCAGTTCAGCCTTGTGCTACTTTGAAGACAATTGCTACAAGAAAGGAAACTAACTGCCTAAAAGGATCGAAAACGAACCGGCAGCTGCAATGACGTTCTTGCCGCCCGTCTTGAGAAAGTCTTCTTGGAGGAAGTGGAGCTTTGTTGCTGTCTGTCGGACGCCCTTCTTCTGCTGAAATTTTTTGAGATCAAAAGCGACTAACCAGGTACGCAACGTGCGACTCAATTATGCGCACTAATATGTATGAGAAGAAACGGGCAACCACCAAGATTTCAAGGATTCGCTTTCTCTGTGTCCTTCTTCGTGGTTCGTATCCACGTCGTGGCGCTTCTGGAAACTCGTGCCTAGTCTGTGACACAACAGTTCCAGCTACATCTAATAAGTAGGACTGCGGGGAACGCTGGAATGAAACTTGCAGCGAAAAGTGACTTTTCAAGCATAATCGGTCAAAAGCTTTTGCGTGATGCGATAAAATGTCTGTGACGCTTCAGCTAGCTGTTTCACGTAAATTGTAAACAAAGCATCCGCTAAAATTTCCCAATAATAACCATGCTTGTCGTTCCTCATATTCTCGCTTGCCCTGGCACGCTGGAAAAACAAACCAACAACATCAGCCCTACTTCTGCCAGTCCGAAAATTTCTTGAATATTTTCAGAAATTGACGGTGTTCGACATGTGGAATCACGTTAGTAAAGAAGAGGAAAATTACGACTCTCGAGCGAAAATCTGACGAGGTAGCGAGAGAGAGGAGAAAAGACTCTTGATAATGACGAGATGCTGTGTTGGGGTGAAATGAAAGCAAGGGAGAGAGAGTGTGTCAACCAAGTCAACAAGAGGACTATTGCGAAGAAAACGTTTCGGGCATTGGGGATCATAATTGCTGACAAAGTCACGGTCTCGAATAAAATTCAAACGCAAACCCGCGAACTCACTGTCATCCGGACTTTTATTCGGCAAATTGACTGATTGACCAGACAATAATCTCAAAACCCATTTCATCAATGCAATGGGATGAAAACCATTGTCTGGCTTTGTGTAACGCAGTAAACCGATACCTCGCTGGCATTCATGTTGCTCGTTGAAAGTTGCATCTCTCAGGGCGTTGACGGCGGTTTCTTATCCAGCAATTGAAGAGGTGGACGAACATGTTTTCGTTGTTGGTGGGATGGCTTCTCGTGGGAAAACTTTTATCGTTGTTGAGTGGATTCCTTTCTTGGCTTCTTTTATTTCGACGGCAAGATTTCTTGTTCTACGGCTTTAGTGTTAGCCTCGACGTGTAAGCTTGTGAAGAACGGGTTGGCCCAAAATGAAGCGACAGCGTTCACAATTATACGAGCTCGACAATCATTCGCTGCGCATTCCTCGACAATTCATGCTTGTCTACTGAAACGGCAAAGTGCATTCGAGTCGGGCCGGGAGGCCCAGCCGCATCGTCGTCTGTGTCGTCTTTATTCGATTCGAGCATTCGCCAAGTTGATGATGCCGCGGACAACCTAAAGTCCGAAGATTCATGATTGAATTTCTGTTGATTGCAATGCCGTTTCCAAAACGAACCAAAATCAGGTACGGGATTTCATTTGCTTGAAGCATAATTACTGAAACCACGAAATGATGACTTTACGCACTGCTGTTAGAAAAATGGAGGTTTCCAGGACAACTGCAATTGGATTCGGAGATCGGTCTAGCGCAAGTACCTTTCGTCTTCCTCTTTCCACGCCTTTAGACGGAAGCGTTCGATTCCGTGACTTCCACAAAACTGCGCGTGAGATTCTTTTGACACCGCTTGCTCTTCAATATTGGCTAACCCTCGGTGTTCTGCTATGAATGTGCGGATTGAAACTGTTATTTCCTGATTTTAGTCTAGCATTCCACGACTATGAAATCTTCAAATACCAAATACAACTAAAAATGCCCTTCCCGCAGAATTCAACGACTTTACGCGAGCCCGTCAACCTTCATTTAGCCTCGAAACCGTGAACTCACCAGATCTCGATCATCGCGGAAGAGGAGAATGTACGGTCGACGGACGACGACCCATCGCTTCACCCAGCCCTGCGTCTTCTCCTCGAGGAAATTCATGTAGCCCTTCTTCGATACCACGAGGCTCACGCGCTCCTCCGTCACCTAAGGGTTACGGTAAAGTGCCTTTTTCGCTTCGAGTACCTAAGGAATGAGAGCGTTGACCTTCTCCGTGTCAAGGTTCGTGTCCACATTGTGGCAGCGAGACGGGAAAGAGGGACCTTGAGCATGGTCGACGATGGTCGGCGCGTAGTCGCCGCTGTGCTCGCAGATCTCGAACCAGACGAGGATGTCGAATTTCGCACGTACTTGGTTGAGACTGAAAGTCGTTTCATTTGTTTTTGTTGCTGTTGCAATTACGGGGCTGTTTGGACATACAACGGTGACCATCTGCGGCTAGTTTTGATGGAGCTGCTTTGAAACTGCGAAACAACTGATCTACTCTAAATGTGGTACAAAACGAGCACGGCTGGATTGAACGGGAAAGAAGGACCTTGAGCATGATCCACAATGGTCGGCACGTAGGCGCCACTGTTCGCGAGCTCAAAGATCTCGAACAACACGAGGATGTTGAACTTTGCACGAACTTGGTTGAGACTGAAAATCGTTTCTGTTGTTTTTGACGTTGTTAGCATTTTAGGACCAGTTTTGGTCGCGTAGCAACGACCAGTCGCGGGGGGTCGCAATTGAGCTGTTTTGAAACTGTGAAAGTACAGATCAAACCTTCTCCGACAAATTGAAAAAACATTCGTTCCTTCAACAGCTGGTGTTCAAAAAGCGGCATGCTCTGTGACAACTAGGATACTAGGGGACAGCTAACGAGCCAAAATAAATGTTTAGCTAAAAACTGCGAAGTGTTTACTTTTGCGGAATAGCGGCGGCGGCTTTCTTGCTCTTCACGGGCGTGGAGATGACGAGTGACGGTTGCTGGACGGCCAACTTGACCGACATTCGGCGTCTTCAATAGAATCTTTTAGAGTCGCTGAAACCTCACCCGAAGGCGCTGTTCTGGCTTTCAAAGTGGAACTCGGTGGGCTGTGGCTGGAAGTGGCCAAAGACATCGAAGATAATCGGGAAGTGATGAACCTAAAAGAGTCTAGGTCTTCTTTGAGGGCCTCACGTAATGAAGGAAGGTTCG
Organism: Poikilolaimus oxycercus; assembly: GCA_034700245.1. Taxonomy (NCBI): domain Eukaryota; kingdom Metazoa; phylum Nematoda; class Chromadorea; order Rhabditida; family Rhabditidae; genus Poikilolaimus; species Poikilolaimus oxycercus. Next base: position 3,782 of record JAQIXL010001939.1, on the reverse strand, counting down.
ACTCATTCGAAGATGCAGATTCTGAATGTGCTCGAACTTCAGCCCGGTCTTCGTCGTGTTCTTCATCGGCTCCGTCGAGAAGACTTCGTCGCGCGGTGTTGGAAGCTGAAAATGATGTAAGACAGGATCCGAAATCATGCGACCTGTCCGACCGCCCGAAAAGAGAAAATTTTGAAACTGTGAAGTCCCTGTTGTTTTAGGCGTTTCAATGTTTGCATGCATTTGTTGGTGCTCATAATTGACGAATTTTGTGACACCAAACCCCGAAGAAATTCTGTAATTCATGACGCCTTCGTTAACCTAACCAAGCGAAACTGCGAGCTGACATTTCTCAGTTGCAAACCAAAATTCGAACTTGAACTGGCAGAAGACGTCGGAGCAAAGCTCGGAGACGTCGATGGCCTGGACGACGACGACGCGGAAGGCGAACTCCTCGTCTTCGGGCATATGGGCCGGGAACTCCAAGGGCGACGAGGTTTCGGAAAGTGGAGGAGCAATCAGTTCAGCCTTGTGCTACTTTCAAGACAATTGCTACAAAGGAGGAGCCTAACTGCGTTAAGCGATCAAAACGATACAACAAAGAAGAAAAATTTCCCTTTAGATGTCATCCCGCAACCGCCGAAGGCGAGTTGCTACCTTCCATTCTCTTCACATGCTATAAACCGCCGTCGACGCCATGAGGGAGGCGACTTTCGTAGAGCGATGCGTATCAAGGCTGGGCAGTTGTGAGGGCCAGGCGGTCACAACTTCACAACTCACAACTTTCACAACTCGGGGAAGATTCACAACTTCACAACTCACAACTCCAAACCCAATTTTCTCACAACTTCACAACTTTTCACAACTCACAACTTTGAATACCAATTCAAAATTTCTCCGAATGGTGCGAATTGGGAGTAAGAAAGAGCACCCCGCAGATTTTTCACCTCCGAAAAGCTATGAAATCCCTCGGTAGAGGGTACTCCCTCTAATTTTTGGAAGATTTTCCGCTAAATTGATCTCTTTTGTTAGTTGTGATTAGTTGTGAATTTCGACCCCTTCGTCACAACTTCACAACTCACAATTTCACAACCAAAAACCCTCACAATTTCACAACTTTCACAACTTCACAACTCACAACTGCCCAGCCTTGATGCGTATGCTTGTGATATGGCAGTTTTGTGCTTGAAATAAATCAGAGACTATAATTTTCGTTCGCTTTCTCGATTTGTTGGGCTTTTTCATGTAGACAATCGGCTCAAGTTGCCAAACAAAGGTCCAGTTTGCAGAGAAGCCGGTCAGTTCATTCACAGGTTTACGTCTAGGTTTTACTCAAGACCGCAATTTTGTTACCAGTGATGACCACGACCACAGGAATGTTTTCTTCGCGAATCTTTGTTGTTGGCTTGCTTGACTCACTCACTCTTCCTTGTCTTCATTTCGCTTCAACACGCCATCTCATCATTATCAAGAGTCTCTCTTCTTCCTCTCTCTCCAGCTCGTCAGACTTTCGCTCGCTCGTAGTTTTCGTCAGCGAGCCGCACCACTTCAAAGCTCAGGTTTTCCAGCCGCAACTGTAGGAAGAGACGGCGGTTTGGGAGCGCTGAGCCGCCCCATTCGGCGCAAATAGTATCATCGCCAGTTTAAAAGTCAAGAAGAAGAAAAAGAACAGAAAAAAGCTACCGTAGCCATGTCTTCGGTGAAGGTGGCCGTGAGGGTTCGGCCCTTTGAAACAGCTAGCTGAATGGGCTAAGACATTTTGTCACATCACACAAAGTCTAATGTCGCTTGTCTTAGTAAAAGACGCATTTTCAACCTGCCGTAATGAAGCTTTGAGCACAGTCTAGCTTATCAGATGCAGTTGAAACCGTTGAACCACAAAGTACATAGACCGAGAGTTTTTCTCAGTTTCTATCTTGTACCTGCATCTTCGCTTATGGTCAAACTGGTGGCGGCAAATCTTACACGATGATGGGCAAGTCGAACGACGAGCAGGAAGTCTGTCTCCAGGTAATCTCCAGGTAATCTTTCATAAGTTTCACGTTTTCAGATGGGTATAATTCCTCGACTATGTCGCGATCTTTTCCAACGAATCGCTCAGAACAAGGACCAACACTTGAAGTACTCGGTCGAGGTCTCCTACATAGAGATCTACCACGACGCATTTGAGTGCTCTGATTTAGCGCCATTCGTCGAAAGTCTGCCCCCGGAACCCAACAGTTTTACAATAGTTGCGTTTGATAGTCGCAACTAAAACTGGTTCTCTGGCCGTCACAGTGCGCTGGTGATTGAAGTTGAAACTTGGCGTGCGGTTCGCGCACCTCCACCGAGATTGTTTTACCAGACAAGTTTGCATTTGAGTGCTTTTCATGTCTTGACTGCTCACGTTTTCGATTCCATATTTGGGGGCAGGGCACGCTTTAGCTGCATTTGAAAAGAAATAAGGTGGTATGCCATGAATGTACTGTCAACGACGTCGCGATGTCAATTTGCAATGCACATAAAACCGCTAGGCTTTTCTTCAAACAACGCTTTCATTTTGCGAGTCAAGTGGATTGATTTGCCTCATCATCTTAGCACCACGCGGCGAAATTGGTTGGAAGCTGTTCTCTCGCATTTGTGTCAAGTACTAAGCCGACAACTCACTGGAAAACACATGCTCTGCGGAAGTTGTTTTCCTCGAAACACAACCTTGTCTTATGATCTGTGGCTGCCCTCTTTAGATGAAACAACTTCAACTAATACAGTCACAGTTGGTCATAGCTGCATGCCGTCGACGGCGGTTTCTCATCCAGCAGGTGAAGACGTGAATGCAACAATTTTTCAGTTGCGACCTCATGAGGGAAGAAAAACAGAAAGCAAGCGTTTTTCATTGTTTACTCACTAGATTCCACATCAGGGACCGGGGGCTCACTTGTCGCAATTGAGAGGTTTGACGTGTCATGCCCAGGCTGCATTGTTTCCCACAAAGGGCAAGCTATATGAAAGAACGACGGTCCAAGAACAATGCGATTACGGCGACGATCACAGTCATATTATCTCGACATTTCATGTCTGAACGCTGAAACAGAGAAACGACGACATGTGAGCAATTTCTCCTCCACTTGACATTTCGCGGCACGCTTTATTAGCGATTCACGTCATTATGTGTCCCCTTCCTAGCACCGAAAAGGTTTTGGAACCTGAAGAGGGTTGCTTGTTGACTTGTTTATGGGGACCTGGACGAATTCGACCGACGACCAGCTCTTGGCAGTCCTTCCACTTGATCTGAAACATAGGCGGGTTGGGTTTTTCAAGAAGAAGCAAACCATGCCGCCTTTCTTCTGGCAGATTGTGATCTTGATGCGCGCTGGATGCCCTGATGGAGGAGGAAAATGCCGTGATTGGGAAGACCTGAAACCTAATCAAGACGGGGAAAGAAGGACCTTAAGCATGGTCCACGATGGCCGGCACATACTCGCCGCTGTTCGCGAGCTCGCAGATCTCGAACCAGAAGAGGATGTCCAACTTCGCACGAACCTGGTTGAGGCTGAAAGTATTGGGAGTCCGGAGAAGTAGTAGCACTTTTTGGACTTTCAAGCTTTCTTTTTCGTTTCACGGGCTGCTCTCAACTGGAATAGGTACTGGAACCCTCGACGGGTCCACAGGCCAAGTTTGGCTGTCAAGCATCAATTCCTGTGCGAGAACGAGCGAAAATGAAAAGTCTACTCAAGTTCAAGTTCAAATTTCAAGTTTATTCACAGATATCAGAACAGTACATTCGCTGTGCTACAAGAAAAAGTCTTCATCTGAGTAGTCGAGAA
>JAQIXL010001938.1:0-15087 GCA_034700245.1 Poikilolaimus oxycercus | reverse complement strand
GTCTCGTTTTGCAGTGGAGAAAAACAAGCTTGTCTAGCATCTCGGGGCGACTAAACAGCGTACAGAACCGATTGCTTTGAGGGTGGTGGTGAAGGCGGTTGCCATAGCAGGTGGAACGCTGGCTGCGGGGCTAGATGGCCGGCTGTTTTGGCTCTCGCCTCATGGCTGCGCGTGGATTATAACGAGGGAGAAACACCAAATGTCAGGCGAACATTGTAAATGGAAGCTTAACCACCGGAAATTAGTGCAGCAAACAGACAAGTTTCAGAATTCGAACGAAAGATTGAATGTCAACTTCTCGTTGTCCAGGGCGAGGGATGAGACAGTTTGAGTTCAGCCGGAGTATTCGACCGTCGAGTATGTTTCCATCAGCACTTATGCCAGTTTCTGGTCGTCAATTGCTGATAATGATGCGTTGGAAGTTGAAATGAAGCTGTTTGCACTTGTGTCATCTGTGTTTCATCTCAAAGACTTTAGCACCTCATCACAACTGACCAATGGTTCCGCCTCTTGACGTAGCAAACAGTACTGTTTTCAGGCAAGCTTCACAGATGTCGAGTTATTCTTGGTTCTCTTCATTGTTAGGCACGAATGACGAAACACATAAAGGGTTGAAGGAATGAAATTCGGTCGTGCGCGACATCGCGTGCGGCGCCGCGCGACGCCGCCAACCGGCGATCGCCGCGTCGCAGCCGACGAAGAAGGCGGAGAGGGTGCAGATGGAGAAAGAAAAGAGAGAGGAGGAGAGAGCCGCCTCCGCGGCGGCTGACGCGGCCCCTCACCGCCTTCAAAACAAGTTCAGTGATATGCACATATAGTTGAAGAGATGTGAGCTTCAAACAATGCCATGGCAGGGAAGATCAAGATGGTTTGAAAGATCTAAGGTTTTACAGATGTCGAGTTATTATTCCAGGGTCTGGAACCATGAAGCAGTATGAATTCGGCTGATTCCGTGAACCACGCGTCGGAGTTTTAAGTGAAATGAACTGATGATCAAGCTCAACTCGCTCTGAGTTCCCAAAGGCTCCAACTGCATGATGCGAAGGCGCGAGACTGGGATGAAGTCGGCCCCGCTGGCGTAGTTTGTGCAGGCGGAGTTTTTATGTGACGGAGGCTAATGGTGACCATAATGAAGAACTGCAACTTCCATGATGACGAAGTTTTCAGAGCACAACATGTGTCTGTGGTCTTCAAATTTTAAAACCACGAAATTACAAAATCATGAACCTTCCGAGACCTGTCTTATCGCTCTCAGTTTCGCAACCGTGCTCTCAGAATCTGGCTGCGTCGTCCTTTTCGCTCTCTTTTTGGTGTTACTCATTGCTGAGTTTTCAGAGGTAGCAATGCCTCCAAACCGGGCTTCCAGAACTACAGAGGGATCGAGAGAATCTCTCGAGGATGTCTCCGGAACAACGGTGAGTAACATTAGATGACTTGCCTATGCCTGTAATATAAGCGACATAAAGCCATTGCACCAACTCCTGGCAAAACCGTTTTTTTTTCGAGGCCTTGAGTTTAACACTCACGAAAGTTGAATCGCAGTTTTTTTTTGCCTGACGCTCACAGCGCTGCCTTATCTATTCCCCTTTCTTGACAAGCCTCAGTCCTGGGCGCATGTGAGACTTCCAGGCACCAAAACTGTTGAGCGGCTTGCAATATGAGGTGGAAATGCGGGCATCGAACAACGAATCCCTGGAAGCTGTCCTACAAGAGATCCTTCCTGACGATCGGACGGAAGAAGATCTACAAGCAGTGGGGGCTGTTTATGAAGCATCAATGCTGGAGTTACTTCCCTTAAAAGCTGACGATGTCTTTCGGCTACTTTTCGATGAGGCTGACGAAGATCTCTGTATTGAATGGCTCAAAGCTTTCGATGCCGGTTCTATCGAGTCCTTCTTGGGTGATCTTTGTGGGCAAACTAATAACAGCGAGTTTCTTCAAAACCTCATCGTGGTCTACAAAATGAACAGATCTATCGGGTCAGAGATCTTCAAAACACTGCATCGGAGCTTTTTCAAAGCTCTTGATGCTAGCAAGCATCTTGAAGGCGATCTCGGCATCTATCGGTGCCTTCGCGCTTCCAAGAGAGTACCTCGTTCGCACAGCTTCTGCGATGCGATCCAAATGCTCTGGCAGAAATGCATTAGTCCAACGGAAACGGTGAGCGTTGCAGAGCAACCAGGTGCTGAAGAGAACCTCGAGCACGATAGCCTGTTGAATATCGCGTCAAGCCTAGAAACGCCCCACAAATTGCACAGCATTGTCAAGGAAAAGCTGGAAAGTTTGTTTGCGGCCTTAACACATCGTGTCTTTTTCGAAGGACGCAATCCCATTCTCGAGTTTAAAGGAGTCGAATTTGAAGTGAGCAAGACGTACGATGCAATGCGGAAATGCCTCACGACTATGCCGGACATCACCGAGATCCGAATGGTTGCCCACGATCGCATCATTGTCGATGTGGATCTGGTCCTACCGGGCAAAAACATCACATTAATTGCCGCGAATAAGATTCATGTATCGAATGTCTCTTGTTGGAAGCTTAGCGGTGAGGACGCGTTGGTATCGCCCACTACTCCGTGCAAGGCTCCGAACGGACAACTACCTGGAGAAGACGGTGAAGACGGCGCAAACGGAAAATCTGGAAGTAGCAGCGGACACCTCTTCGCTATAACCAAATTCATCGAGAATTCGCAACTCTGGACAATGGAATTGTGCGGCGGGAAGGGTGCACGAGGACAAGATGGCGGTGATGGTGCAAACGGCGAGGACGGCGTGGGTCGCCTGTTCGATGAAGCCTTTCCGCAATCGATGCGAAATGAAATTCGTAAAGTTCTAACCGTTGACATATGTAGTTCTGGCTGGCAACGTCCATCGACTTATGAAATTTATTGATTTGAAGATGAACGGTCAACATTCTTTCACGGATAGACTAGAACAAGATGGAGTTCGCAAGATCACTTCTGTTGCCACACTGATTGTTGTACCACAAATCTTCATGGCACATCTTGGAACGGAGGGTAAGCCTGGTGGACGCGGTGGAGGTTTCGGCCTTGGCGGTGGTGGAGGCAAAAAAGGAACCCTGACAGTCCGGACACCGGCTGGAATGCGTCTTGATCATCGAATTGCCGTTGCAGCAAAAGATGGAGAAAGTGCCCCACCGGGTGTCGACGGAGTGCCCGGAGCACATGGACTGGACGGCCAAGATGTGGTCGCTGCCTGCACGCCTTATGAGGGATGGCAAGATTTTGGAACGAGGACCAATAACAAGAAAGTCAAGATTAAGTTTAGTCCTAATGCGAATGAGGGCTACTATGTGCCGGAACGATTTAGAAGAGAAGGGAGTCTTTGCTACATCACCGCTACGGATGTGCGAGAGAGGAGCCGAAGACTCGCTGAAACGAGACGGGACACGGAGGAGCGACGAGAGTCGGAACGCAAGGCTCATGAAGAAGTTCGGGCAACGGCACCCGTGGATGCGCATGCCATCGAAGAGAAGTATGCCAGCATCTTTATCGAGGAGGACGTAGAACAAGGCCTCGAAAAGAACGTCGAACGGAATATAAATGCCGAGGTCAGGATTCATCGTCTTGTTACGCGAGCGGAAATTTTTCAAGAGCCGCCATATACGCCGAAAATTCGCACACCATTACCGGAACTTACTGAAGCCGATTTGAGCATCTTGGTGAAAGATGAGCCGGCGTCGTTGGAAGTTTTGTGGAGCAAACCTGTCGATATGTTTACAGCTGATACTCGTCAAAATCTTATTACATTAGCTAAGAGACGAAACGAATCCCTAGGAATGCACCAAAAACTTCTTGTCACTCATCTGCGCCGAGTGCAGCAGGCAAAAAACGATTCAACAAGGGCATTGGAAATCGACGGAGAAGCTGCAAAAACCAGGAATTCTTCGGAGCTCACCGACCAAGAGTTAAAACATGCGATGGAAATTGAACAGAAGGAGCGGGATTGCTATAGACTTCTTAAACCCGCCGAAGACCTCACCAACGTTCATCCGTGCTTCACGATTCTAACCGATCCATTACAAGCAAGAACCTGCGTCTCTGAAGCAATCAATGAAGCCAAGAAAACGCTCATTTCGCCACAAACGTTTCAGCACTTGTATGCAATACATTTGAGGCTCTTGAAATTAACGCTTCACGGCAAGTCAATTGGCGATGACTTCGATGACTTTCGAGAACTTGCACATTTGGGAACTCAACGAGGGCCAAGCGTATCCGCGGAAGAACGAGCAGTTATCAAGTCTAAACTGCAGAACAAATTCAACGAACTACTGGCAGGTTCAACTCAACCCGAAAAGGACGCCATCAACAAGGCATGGGATTCCGTCAAGAACGACTTGGAAGAATTCAATTTCACCAAAGACGCGTCAGCCGACGAGTATTCGCTCTCGGATTTAGGAATTGTCAGCATTCTGCCTCAGTTTATAGTCGCCTTAGTGCGTATTTACCGTAAGCTAGAGTCGTGTTGGACCCTGGCTACGGCCTGCCATCTCATTCATCAGCTTGTCAATTCGGAGTTTCTGAGCAAAGATATCATTGACTTCAGCGACGAGCAGAAGGTGGCCATGGTGTGGCTGAAAAAACTTGAGGACAAGGCTGAGAGGAAACGACTATTTGAAACAATTGCTCGTTTGGCGCACAGCAGCAGCGCTGGAAGACTCATGATTGCGTGGAAGACAAAGGCAAATTTGCGAATCTATGAAGGTGGAGTACTCATCGAAGATCATTTCAAGGCTGGTACGCCGACGTTCCACGTCGAAATTGGTCGAGGAATGACTCGCTGGCTGAACTTCGACCCAAAGCGACTTCGTTTTTTTAATTATCGACATCGGGAAACAGTAGATTTCATTGAAAAACTGCAATTCTACAAAGAAGGAAACCCGATTGCTCTTCTTAACGTACTCGCGACTAAGAAAGTCACGATCTGCTCAAACTGCACTGGTGAAGAGTACTGCGAACAGCCAAAAGTCCTCGAGGATATGCTTTACAGCGTTGTGCGACGTGTTAGAGGCGATTCAGTTTTGCACGATGATATGGAACTTTTTCTGACCGAACATCAAAAGCCGGCAACAATCTTCGTCTCCATTCTGCACATTATCTTCAAAGTTGATGGCTTGCACATCGACGCCGATGACTTGAAATTCATGACCAAAACTGCTCATGAGACCTGTGACATTGGCGGAGTGCTTGAGTGGGCACTTGGAAGTGTCCTTCTCGGAACACCACAAGACAAATGGTTAGAGACGTTTTTCGTAATCCACGTGGAAAACGTCTTCATGCAAGAGCTGAAGAACAAGCAGAAAATATTCTTTGCTGCATGTGCTTCTGTAGACAAGAACATGCTTGGCCTTGTTGCTGAAAAGCTGTCTGAGGAAAAACTAAATCGTGAAAGCAAGTATCAACCAGTTGACGAAGCGGAGCTTCTCTGTATTCTTCAACGTCTCCGGCACGCGAAATCCGCGTACAACGAACTAGTGAATGTGCCACTCCATGATTGGATCGATCTCCTGAAGGAAAGCCACATATTCTACCATTTGAGAGAAAAATTTCAAAACCTGCCCGAGAGGAGCCAGCAGCTGCACATGCAGTGGTGCTTGAAAATCTCCGATACATTTGGTCCCAATGAAGCGGAAAGCGTTAGCGATCTGTTGCTACAAAAGCAGTTTGTCTTGGACGCAGGTCAGAAGGTGGCCGTTGGCTTAGACGCCACTACTATGCTAATAGGCAACGAGGGCATATCCGACCTCGTGCAATGCTTGTGCAATAGGGAACTCGAAACGGAGAAGCATCATTCTCCCTGCACAGTCTTTCAAGTCTTGTGTCTTGCCAATCTAGATCGTCCGTTCACAGAGCAAACCGCAAGAACTATTAAGCTTTCCGAAAAGTTCAGAAAGGACGTGGAGAAGGCATTGATGAAATTTTGCCTCCCATACAAAGCGCTCCTTCTAAGAGTAATCGATTGGCTGTTGGGTAAAAAGAGCAAACCCGAGAGACATGACGAAAGAACTATCAAATCAATCATTAATCTGATGGTCAACAACAATACTTCCATTGGGCGAAGGGCTACAGTCAAGTCTCTCACATCGGAAGACCAACAAATCAATAGTCTAAATAAACGCTTATCGGGAATGAACAATCACGTTAGAATGAAACGCAAAACCTTGTTCAAAAAGCTTGAAACAGCACTTACATCACGAATTAAGTTGAAGACCAAGTTGGCTACTGATCTATTGGACAAGGAAGTTGAATTGAATAAGGAAGGGAAGAGAACGCGACCTCAACAGTTCTACGAGAAGCTTAAGGCTCTTGTAGTCCAAAGAATAAGCGAAGAAACTCCAAGCGAGAGCATCGAGGACATCTATTGTGAAGCTCTGGTGGCTGTTTTAGATGAAGCAATCAAGCGCAAGCGCGACTTTAATCTTCGCAATAATCAGAAAGCAGCTATACTTCTCGCTCTTCGTAGTGGCGAGATCAGCACGCGCGGCGTTTTGCAGGAAATCGCCACGGGAGAGGGCAAATCACTCATAATTGCATGTCTGGCAGTCATTTCAGTGCTTCGAGGCGACTCCGTTCACATACTGTCAAGTTCATCGACACTCGCCAAGCGGGACACTGAATCAGCTCCTCCAACTGGCTGCAGAGACATCTACGAACTCTTTGGTGTCACAGCCGGACACATCTGCTCGGGAAATAGCAACGAGCGCCGCGAAGTTTACGCGAAATGCGACGTCGTGTATGGTGATATCTCCAGCTTCCAACGTGACTACCTACTTGACCAATTTTACGGCATGAATATCACTGGAGCCCGCAAGTTCAACACAATTATTATTGATGAAGTGGACTCAATGTTGCTCGATCAAGGCAACAACATGTTGTACCTCTCTCATGAAATTCCCGAGCTTGAATTTCTCCAGCCACTTTTTGTCGAAATTTGGCAAGCAGTCTGTAAGGCAGTCGATCAAGACTCGCCAGACCAATTTAAGACCGACTATATTTTTGCTAGCATTCATCAGTCAATCTTTCCAACGCTGCCACTGGATACACTACACACGGAACTCGGAGTTGATAAGTCGAAGGCCGACGAGCTGACGAAACTTTTGTTTGACTCGGGAATCATTGACGAGCGAGGCATCATTATTATTGCTTCCAAGGCAGAATTTGAAAGCAAGCTTCTAGCAATTAAAGAAGAGACGCAAAAGAAATCGCCAACTTCGAAAAAAAGTTCTACCAAGAACTTGCCAAACGCTAAAGCCAAAATAAAGCCAAACGGCAAATTTTTGAAGTCTGATCTGGTCTCTAGTAACGCTGCCACTGGCTACTCTACACGCGGGCTTTTAAAAGACAGTCCGACAATTGCAAGAATGGCATTTCTTATTGATCAAATCTTGAATTCGAATCGCCTCTCCATCCCTAAACACCTTCAGGACTTTGTTGAGAGCCATCTCAAAGAGTTTATAGACAATGCAAAAACGGCATATTTCATGCAAGAAGGAAACGGTCACCAGGTTGACTTCATCACCACTGATTTTGGCCTAAATCGCGAAATGAAGATTGTAATAGTTGATCAGAGCACTGGCGTAGATCTTCTAGGCACACAATGGAGCAACGGGCTTCATCAGTTTCTTCAACTAAAGCACGGTCTTCGACTTACAGCTATGAGCCTTAAAGCCGTCTTTATCTCGAACGTCACTTTCATCACAAAGTGCGCGATGTACAAGCACATCTATGGTTTTTCCGGAACGTTGGGAGCCGAAGCCGAGCAAGTGCAGCTCATGGACTTGTACCGAGTCGATTGCATCCGACTTCCTTCGTCTCAGCCTCGCCTGCTTCATGAAGAGAAAAGCATTGTAACAGTCACCCATGATGAACATGTGAGCAAGGTCTACGAGGCAATTTTGAAGAAACTAGAAGTTCAGCGTTCCGTTCTCGTGATCTGCAAAGCTATTCGACAAGTTGATAAACTCAGTGCGGAGGTCAAAAGACTCGCGTTTCGATCTCTTTCAGAGGATGACGTTCTTCGAGACGCGTTCAATAATATCGTTCTTTATCGTCGAGATCGTGATGACTTTGAATATGGGTGCGGCAGCAAACAACTGGATTGTAGCGAGATCATTTTTGCGACTAATCTCGCTGGACGCGGAACGGACATCAAGCTTTCACAGGAGCTGATTGACAAGGGAGGCCTGCATGTCATTCTTGCATTCCTACCTACCAACGTACGCATTGAGGAACAAGCTTTTGGAAGAGCTGCTCGTCGCGGAGAGCCGGGTACAGCTCAGCTCATCATACATAACAGCAATAAGGACCACGACCGAAACATTTCATTGCTAAAAATGCAACGCAATGCGCGAGAAGCAAAACGTGTTTTTACCATCACTCAAGTTTACAAACAAAACACATGCGTACTAGAAGAGTGCTTCTTCGAATTTTCGAAATGCTTTAATGCCGAACGAAAGCGAATGACAGATGAGGAAAAACGATCTGATGAAGAGCAGCAGTTACTACAGCGAGATCTTCTTGACCAGTGGGCTATTTGGCTGGATCAAAAAGCGCCGAAAACGCATGATATCGACGTCGAAGCCGGCGAAAAACTCAAAAAGGAAGCAGTAAAGTTCTGTTCAAAGCTATCGCTGCTACAGAGTAAGCCACAGCAACCAATGAACAGGTTGCGCTGGGGGATAACAAAGCTTCTCAAGAAGAACTACGATAGCGCACTAGAAGATTTCGAATACATCGAGAAGAAATTTCCCTTCTTTTCAGCCGAAGCAAAATACTACATGGGATTTGTTATCCTCAACCGAAACCAAATCACTGACAAAAGTCACAAAGAATTCGGCAAATTGAAATTTTACTACAGAGCGGCAAAGATGGACTTTGAAGGTCGCGAGCGACAGTGCCAGATGGATCGATCTGTGGTCGATCATTACAAGAAAAATGAGCGACGTCGACACTTCGTCATTGATGTCTTCTCTTGTCAACAAAAGGAAATGGCAATGGTGTATCGGATTTTAATGGGAAGCATCGATCGCACCCTAGGCTCTATGCTCAGTCATGAAGACTTCTTGAACCCTTTTATCAAAGAAGAAATTGCATTCGCTCTTTTCAAGAAGTTCAGCGACGCAAGCGTGTTCAGTGATCCGCCAATCCAACCGCTGTGCTTTTCCACGATTGATGAGAACGTCGACCTTTCAGGCTTTGCAGCAGCACATTGCATAAGTCCTAACACTGCTCTCGCAAAGTTGAAGCAGCTCCGTGGTGAGAAAGACCTTGAGGAGAAGATTGCGACGGCGTTTCCCGTGCCCACTCGCGAGAATTTCTGGGCTGAGCTCGAAGCGCTCGGTTGTTTGAAGGAGATACAACAGCGCACATTAATAAACACTGGACGATTTTCAAACCTTCATCCAAAACTCGTCCAGAAGATCCAGCAATCAATCATTGGAGAACCTCAATCGAGTTTCTGGTTGCATCCTTTCGATCCGAAGTCATTTACCGAAATCGATGAGGAAAAATTGAGAGCAGCAACCTCAGAAGAGATTGTTCAAAATCTTGTCGACATGAAAGTTCTAGTACCTACAGTGTCTGCTAAATTCGATGCGATCCGGGACATTTGCCGTGACACCGTCTGCGTCGAAAATTCTGAGGCTCTGGTCTATAGAGTTGAAAATTTCAAGAGCTTCAGTTCCATGACTAAAACCGATCTGGTTGAAGCCGGAATATCAGAAAGTGACACAACAGTGATTATTGAAGAGCTCATTAAAAATAAGACTTTGGTGACTGATGGTCCACTGACATTTCGCCTACGCCGCAACGTGAATCTCGAGTCTGCGAACTTTCCAAGATGTTACATGCAACTCCTTCTCAACATCCTCAAGCGACGCTACGCCTTCGTGCTTGCTTATCGAGATCTCTGTGAGAGCATGAAATGTGGAGAACAACCGAAGATTTCCATGCCATCCACTGATGATGCGCGACGGCAAGCGTTCGTTCTTGTTGACCTCGGCGTTCTTGAACATTGCAATGTTAGTTTAAAAGGATTGGAAAGTTCGCTGTAAAGATTCAGAAAAATATAACGTCGAAGTCATACTCGAGCAAGTGCGCAGCACGTTCAACAGCGCTGTTGGTGAGCGCCAAACGGCCGAATTAGAAGAGCAACCACCGGAAAGCGATTTTGAAGCCGACAATGAGCCTTACGATGAATCCTCAGGAGAGGCAATTATCAAGCAACTGCTATGCGTGTTCATGGATAATAGCGGAATTCAGAAATTCGAGACAGCAGGCGCTCGACTCGGCGTTTTCGAAACGCGTCTCGCTGATGCGGGGTTGCAGCAAGTTCGTACCTACTTTCTATACGCCAATTACGGACCGAGCCACATCATTGACCCGACGGAGAAGCCTTGGAGCAGAAAAACGATTATTAAGATTAGTGGCGTCTTCGGCTTGGCTGTAACCGAGCTCGTCATCGGCACCAGTCTTCTCGTTTACACTGTCGGCATTGGCGTTCCGTTGGCGAACGCTTGCGTGAACGAAGGTGAGCATAAAATTGGCAAATGATATTTGAATTCTCAGGTATTGGTGATCTGATCTACTGCTTCCAAGGTCTCTGTAGTGGTCATCCGGGAAGCTATCAGCAGCACAAACTTGTTAGCCTTGCCTGCACCGTTGCATTTTGCGGACCGGCAACCTGGGCAGCAAGAGGCCAAACGATCAACTCTGTCGCCTATGCGCTGCGTGGTGGTGGATACACTGTCACGACGGCTGCCGGAGTCACGGCCAATTTTGCCACTTTGAAAGGAGCTGAGCTGATCGCGCAAATGGGTGTCCAGCAGGCGTTCTCCGTTGCTTCGCAACAAGTTCTTCGACGTGTTGGCACGGCTTTTCTGTCAATGGGCATTTTCAACACACTACAATGGGTAAGAGAAGCGATCTTATTGTTAATTAAAACAAAAAACTTCGTTCATTTTATGAAGCCAACGTGTCTCTATGTATTTTAGGCCTTGCAATCATTGACAAAGCTTTTGGTGAGGGAGTTGCGCAAGCACATAATCAAAACAGCTGAGAGCTCGTTGAACGCGGGCGATGAGCTGCGCGAGCAAATCCACCGAGCCATTTCGATTCTCGGACCGGATCGCGGCGTTCGACTCTCGCAGCAATGCTTTGACCATGTCATATGTGATGGCGGCGTGGACTCCATCGGAATGCTTTTTGATGCCATCTTTGTTAAGTATCGTCCGATCATTCTCTCATTTGCCAACGGCATGGCGCAAAATTCGTCATACGCTAGCAATTGGTCTGCGATTGAGGTGAGCAAGTGGTTGGTTCATGTGTTTTAGGACACCGCGAAAAATTGCATATCCGCCGGGCTAGCAGCGAAGTGTTTTTCGGATGTGACGAAGCGAGTCGATAACATGATCAACAACCTGAGAAAGGCCATGAAACGCAAACTTGATGAGACAGAGCAAACGATCGATCTCGATCTTCCTATTAATCAAGACCCCGATAACCAACCGAATGTCGACACCACGACCGACCGTTTGATGCTGCAGTGGCGTGGAAAGGTACCGGAGTGTGAAAATACATTGTTATGTTGTATTTTATTTTCAGCTAGCAGAAAAGATTGAACCAATGCTCACCAGCCGATTCGTGAACCCACTTCTAACGTTGGCTACAGCTTTCGTTCAGGAAAAAATGCAAGCGCTGGCTATGAAAGCTTATCATTCGTACACGGAAAGGCTTGAAATGGAACAGCTGGATCGCTTCGAAAAAGAATACGAAAGGAGAAGTTAGACAAGGAGGTAAACCCAAACATGCTTCACACA
Organism: Poikilolaimus oxycercus; assembly: GCA_034700245.1. NCBI lineage: Eukaryota > Metazoa > Nematoda > Chromadorea > Rhabditida > Rhabditidae > Poikilolaimus > Poikilolaimus oxycercus. Next base: position 3,251 of record JAQIXL010001938.1, on the reverse strand, counting down.
ACTTTTTATGCTTGCTTTTTAAAACAATAAGTGAAAATCTCTAGTGTATCCGGCAACCAAACATATGTTTCAGATTGGACAAGACGAGGCACAAAAACGGCACGAGGCTAAACTAGCAGAACTAATGGAGCGGACCCGCAGTCCAGACGTGATGGCAAAGCTGATTAATGCCGGCGTGAAGATTGAAATGGGGACTGCTTCAGCTACGGCCAACCTCTTGGCACAGAAGTACGATCAGTCTGTCGTCTTGAAGATCACAACGGCGACCGGCGAGGTGTTTGAACATCGCGCGGAGGGCACAAACCATGAAGCGAAGGTCTTCAATATTGACCTACAAAACCAACACTACGGTCAGTTTAACAGCGAAAGTAAGTTCTTCCAGCATGTTCTGCATATTACGCATTAAGACTTTTTGTCACGGTTTTGGCATCGCATTACTGGACAAAGTTCGGGAATGCAGAATGAATGTCTGTACGACGAGCTGTGCCGTCAAGATCCGACAATAAGAAGCTACTTTACTGACAATTCCGAGTTTCGAAAAGGTCTAGCGGACACCATCGCAAATGATCCCTATTATCGTGTCTATATCCAGGTTCGCTAAATTCAATAATTCAATTTACTAACGCTCAATTTGTGAGTTACAGAATGGATGGCATTCGATTTCCGTGCAACGGGAACTAATTGGTGGGGATGACAAGGAATATCTCAAGGGTCGAGAGAACCTCGAAACCTTTGAAAGTACAAAGAGAGCGTATCGATTTGCAACCGATTTTGACACGGCTGAAATGTCGGCGAAGACCGTAAAGACGCTCTTGCGCGAAATGCCCGGCATTCCCATGTCGGAAGCCGAATTGAACAGCGTGTTGAGGGGCGGTAAACGCTCACAAGCGAGACTAAAGGATTACCTGCGCAAGCAAGTAGTGACGCAATATGATCAAACTGGTCGCAGTCGAGACGAGATCAGACGAAAGTCTCACGGCCTATTACAGGCATTGGAAAAATTCAACAATTCGAGATTGTCTTTTGATATACTCCCTTTTTCTAATGCAGACAACGAAGAACGGCCGTCAACTTCAGAGTTACAAATGGACAATGTATATCAGCGGATCTGCAATAGCATCATCACGACGATCATGCAGTGCGAAAAGGCTCAAGAAGAGCCGACAACAAGAAGTCGAGCCAGCGACTTCGCCGTTTTCACCATTGTTGTCGACAGCAGCAGCAGCACAACAGTTTTTATTACGTACAACTTCTACTCAAAGGCTGCGCCAAAAATGATGTCGAAAGAACGTCGTCAAGCAATTGTGAATGCGATTAAAAATGAGCACGGCGATGTTCTCACCGCAGCTGGCATCAAGGCAATAGGGTTTGTAAAGCGAAATACGTTTGGGCTAGCGGAGGAATTTGCAAAGCGCAAAAATAAGTCAGCGCCAGGTATTTTCAGCTAATAACCACGAGTAATGCTGATACTTTTAGACGACGAAGATCGTTGGGTGGTGGAGCACAGCGTGCCAGCAGAGATGCTTGCGCAGTATGTAGCTCTTCAGCATCATGGAGTGCTCGGCACGCTCGCTGTGAGCCGCCGACGATGTCGGCTGTGCCCATTAATTCAAGAAGACGCTGATACTGCTGCACAGCCAAGTCGTCAGATTCAAAATGCGTCTGCTGGACCGGTGTCCCCAAGCAACTGCGGACGAGACGTGAGGGCCTTGCTGGCTGAATACGATGAGCCGGATCTTGCTCATCGTGGGTTGACTATCGAGAGTGAACTGTTTCCCATGTAACCCCCTCTATCTACTTGTATGCTTGTGTCTGTGGTGCTGATAATTGCCCTACGATAAATACATTTACTCTTGAATTCTCATGTTCAAAAAGATACAGCACGAACAATGTACCACAAAGTTCACAGAGATGGCCAATAGTGTGATCTCCAAATAACTCAGAGCTGCATCAATCAGAACGACTCCCAGCAGGTTCAAAGCTTTATCAGTGCCTTCAGTCTCCAGCCAAGTCAGACAGACGACCATGTGTGCTCTGAAGACTAAGAAGTGAAAATGTGAAAGTGTGTTGTCGCGATGCGACGTCGCCGGCGACGGCCGCGCGTCCAAAGTCGCCGATCACACGCCGTCAGACGCGGCGACGAAGAAGGAGGAGGGTGCAGACGGAGAAAGAAAAGAGAGAGGACGAGAGAGCCGCCTCCGCGTCTCCCGGCTGGCGCCCGTCGCCCCCCGCTTCGGACCATCCGATGAGTTGGGTGAAACGTGGATTTGTGAATTTGGCGAGAACAACCGAGGAAGGTTAGAGACTCTGAGGAAGCGGAGAAAGCTCGGAAAAAGGAGGAACAAATTATAAGAAGAGCTTGCTGTTTTGCACTGTTCAACCAAAAAGTAGCCCTTCCCCTTGTTCAGAGTCAATCTCGTGAAGCCGCCGACTTTCATTGAGCGAAAACATCCTCCATCGTCTCGTGAGACAGCACTTTGATGCATGAAGAGCGAATGTGGGCCGAGAATACGGTAGCGTCGCAGTGGAATTCGTGGCTCGTGTCTTTTAGATTCAGAGAACGCTGTTACGATTTACGTTTCTGGAACGCTTTTTGTGCATTGAAGTTCATCACATGTCAAGCTGTTGATCGAGACTTGGTTCTGTCTGAAGCCTTCTGTTGCGTCATGCGTTTGTCGGAAAAAACAACGATTTTTCGGTACGTTCCTCGACGGAACGATATGGCATTTGAGTTACTCCATTTGCTTTGTCGTATGAGATAAAGGCACTTCTGTTGAAAAAGACCAGACAGACGCACGTCACAGCCCCCGAATTGACAGTACGTTTCAGTAAGGCCTCTCATTCTCAAGAATCACATAAACTCAATCCGTCCTTGGCTTCGATCGCTGTGCGTTCTATTAGGGTTTTGTGTTCAACGATACACACGTTTCTTTCTAGTTCTTGGCTTCAAACTTCTCGGTTTCAGCTTCGAGGTGTATGTGCTTCTAAATATCGCGAACTTTACTACGACTCTTCGGTAGTCAAAACACTGTTGCCAAAAATTTCCAGAACACCATTCTTGTTCTTTCCGCTCTACTCTCACGACTGTCGCTCTCTCCGTTAAGCTCGTCATTCCCACTTCAGCTATCTATCACTACCGTACTCCCTTAGCTTTCGTCGTAAGACCGGCTCCTGCTCGATGCGGTGTGACGTCACCTGAATCAGGGGGCGGGGATCTGGTCGGAGTCGGCGGCGATTTCCGACTTTATCGA
>JAQIXL010001937.1:0-15114 GCA_034700245.1 Poikilolaimus oxycercus | reverse complement strand
GCCGAGACTCGTACGAAATTTCAGCGAATAAAATCGCGCGCATTCTCTGATTTGAATTCGGAGTTCTCCCGACGACAGCCTCGACGAGGGAAACATTTTGACTTCATAGCTCCCATTCTGAAGTTTTCCAGCTCTGTTTCAATCTTTTGGCTAATGTTCGATTGTGCGACTACGAATAATCCTCCCTTTTCACGGCGGCCAACAATTTACTGCCTCCTATAGTTAACAGCAATGTTTCTAAGTGCGTTGCACATGAATTCCTTTATGAAAGCGACAATTGAACTCGAATTGGTGATTCTCATTTTCTTCATTCGAATGATCTCTTTCGATGGATCACTTAGCACTTTGAGACGTTGATTTGACCCAAAGGATCAAGGACCAAACACCATATGATCTATCTCTCCCTCGCTCACTTCTGCCAAACACCTCCTCGAACCTTCCTCTGCTCGCTCTCTTTGCACTCTCAATGACAGCCCTTAGAGAAGAAGTCCGCTCCTTCGACGGCAAATTGCAAGCATTCATAGGTGATGATGGGGCTCCTCGGCGTCTTCTCTCCTCCAATGGCAACTAGGAGATCCCCCCGTCTCTCCTTCAGAACAGAAATGTCTGGGGGCCTTGGAGCTCATCCCTCTAGCCTCTCCTCTCTTCTTTTCCTTCAGGCCACGTCTGGCCAGCCGGCTCCCCTCACCACAGCTGCAAGTGCCCATTTTTAGAATCTTCCAGTGCCAACCGGGTCCCCACTGCTTTTCCGGACGGCTGCGGCCCCCATTGCTTTCTTTAAAGCTTGAAGGAGAAGGAGGTTTTTCTCATTGGACACACGCTTGCTCACCAACTCGTTAGGTTGTCCGCTAGGGCCGTTGGGTGCCGGCCAGTGGCTGGTCTCTCCATGAACATGAGGCCAAGACAAGGAACGAGCCTCTCACACTAAATTATGCGCGAACACAAGATTGGGACGAAATACACTTCTTGGTCGAAAATCTTGTCGGAACTTGGAATTGAATGCGTTTCGGCTTACTATTTACTCAACCAGAATGCATTCGCATCGTTCCTCGATCGCTTCGCTCGCTGTTTTAAACTAGCAAACAATTGTAAATTCCGATCTTTGACCGGCGCACGATTTTCAGCGAAGTAACAATAAGTTCAAGCAGATGTAAAGTTTGTCAAAGAAATCTTGAAGTAATCCACCGACCAACGTGAAGAGAAAAAAAATCTTGTACTCTACTTCCTCGCGCTTTGAACGGGGGAACGCCGCTGCTTTTCTCTTTCTCTCTATCGGGCTTCATGCCAAAGCTTTCCGTCTCTCTCCTCCCGCGTCGACTGACGGCGCGTGAGAGACTCGCCGGCTGCCAATTTGTCGCCCGACCACTGCTTCTTCTCTTTTTTTGCTTCTTCTTGGCGTCTCCTTCTTTCCTCCTTCTTGCTCCCGCGCTTCTTGTTTACGTCTTTGCAACATCTGGAACGACAAAAAAAACTGCAAGCGTGTGAAAATTTATGAATTTATGCTAACCTTTTTTTCCAAAAAGCTAGAACTTCTAGACACTCGAGCTTCCTCCCTGGCCAGTATTGGCAAACAAATCGTTTCGAACACAAAACGTTGCCGCCGGAGTTTGGCTTTTCGACCGAGTTGGCCTTTATGTTCTCTTCGTGGCAGCCGACGCACCTAGAAATTTTGTCCTCCCTTTTCACCTGGTGAGGGTTTTCTTCTCTTTCATGGCTTGGTCTTTTACGTGTTCGCCCTGGCCTCCTCCCTTTGAAGGCTCGCGCCTGAATTCTAAGTCTTTGAACTTTGACTGCGGCGACGCCGCCTTCTTCTTTTCGTCGCGTTCTTTGCTTCGATCTGGGAATTCCCATGGCTAGCCAGTAGAGGAGAGTTCGTCGTCATTTCGACTTGGCTCGCCTCTCGAATTTCGTCTTTGCTCCTTCCTCTTCCTCTCCTTCTTCTCCTTCTTTTCTTCGACAACGGCTCCCATTTCACAAGAAAAAAGAGAAAAGACCAAAGAGTCGAATTTGAACTTTTCATCCATCCCTCACTCTTCTCCCTCTCTTCGCCCTTCCCGAGGCCCTTTTGGGAATGCGCTTACTTGTCTTATCGCGGACTCGCCTTTAGGGCAGCAGCAGCTGCCACGAGCAGCGCCAGCCGAAGAGACGAAGAAGAATTCTTGGAAAAAAGCGCGCAAGCGCGCAAGCAATCGCATTTTTTTCGCGCGCGCACTCACTTCGCTTTGCTCGAATGCGTTGCTCAGTCTCTTCTTTCTTTCAACATCTTCGCTAGCTGGAAACGAGCGGACGAGTCTCGTGGTTTTGGGTCTCACAGCGGAAAAAGAGAAATTTTCTGTTCTTTGAGTCAGTGCAACTGCAGCAACGAAAAGATGTTGAAAAGGAATTCCCCGCGCCGGCTGTCTGGGTCCCCCGGCCGCTTTGCAGGTTCTTCGGTTCTCCTTTCCAGCCACCGGGCAACTCAATTCGCCCACCCAACTTCTTTGCCGCCGCCGGAGTCCATTGCCGTGCAGACCATGGAGAGAGGAAGAAGAAGGGAGGCAGACCTTAGGCTTAGTCTAAGACGCTCAGGCGTGTATTTCTTGTGTGGATGCGCCCCTTGGAGGTGTCTCAGGGGAGGAGACGAGTTCCTACTTCGAACTCGCTCGGCCATCTTCCCGTCCTTCTTCGTTTCCGTCGAGTGCTTTTGCTGCTTTCGTCACAGCGACGGGGGACATGTACCAGAGCGCTCAAGGACTCGCTTTCCGGCTTTACTAAGCTTCCACTTTTTCTTCACTCGGATCATCTGGCCGAGATAGAGCGCTATAAGTCGCGAGCTACGAACACTTCTTTGCTGATTTGAAGATGTCAAAGTGGGACTGGAGGTTTTGAATACGTCGATTCGTCAGTAGATAGTTGAGCGATTTCCCCATTTGGTGTTGCGCCGCATCTAGAGTTTCAACAAAACCAAGAAAAGTTTTTGGACATTGAAGAAATTTGGAGTATGTTGAATCGATAGAAGTTAATTGAGTGATTTCTTCATCAATAATATTCTGTCGTCTTGCCGGCGTCAACAAAATCAAAGAACTCTCATTCCACTTCTTTTCAATCAGTGGCATGATTTCTCCTCTTCTTTCCTCTCCTTGACTCACCTGGAAATGTTTTCTTCACGGTGTCCTTAGCTGACGTTGCCTTGAAAGCATCACCTCGCTGTCCTCAGCAGAAGGGGGAAAGAGAGCACATTCACGCCTCTTGATTCCTTGCCCGTCGCCTTTCCTCCTCTCCTTCAGCACCGCGGGTGTTCTTATTCATGTGCCTCTTCCGTTTCTTCTCCTCCTTCTTCTTCCAGAACCTTTCAGCCGTTCCCCGAATCGTCGGCGGCGGCCTGTCACATTGTCGTTGTCGCCCACAGCTCTCTGAATCCACAATGCGTCTTCTCGATCATCGAGGGGGTCTCGAGTCTGGCCTCCTTCTCCTTCTCCTTACCACCCTTCTCCTTTTCCTCGCTCTTGCATCAGCTGCTCCTCGGCTCTTATTTGCCCAAACATGGGGCGGAAGGGCCGAACCCAACCCGTCCCGGCTCTGTTTCAGTCGTGTCTCGTGCTATGTCCACCCGAGACGCGTGCGGGGAATGGAGGAACTCATTTCCGACATACGTTTTTTCATCACAACGCGCGCGTGTGTGTATTTTTCTGATTTGCCCGTGAAAAACGCATTGAGCCCGTTCGGTTATGTAGGAAGTTGGGTCGAGTGGCGGCGGAAATCTCAGCGAAGAACGGCCATGACGGGTACGGTAGTCGTACCAGAGGATGCAGCCCTCGAGAAGGGCGATTCGGGCGCGGCGGCGACGGCCGTTGTCGACGATGTTGTGCATCTTGAGCACATGATCAAGAGGTGGCGTCCTAGTGGTTCAGTTGAAATGAGTAACAGCTTTATACCATCAAAAAAGGATTTTTACACGAGCAATGAGTAGGGAGTCTATGGCGGCTTTACAAAATCAATGGAACTGATTAGGTTTCTAGTCTGTTTTGAAAAGCAAACCAGGAAATTACGACAATTAGTGAACGAATCCCGTTTGCAAATAATTTCCACACTTTTTCAGAGCCCGTCTCTACCACCTCTTCTCGCTGATTGAGAAGGAGTTCGACGCTCTCTATGTCGAAAACTGTGCCCGTAAGTTTTTCTCTCATCTTTTGATTCTTCTCAAATCTTCAGTCCGCGAGAAGCTCGAAGCATGGCAGCGACTTGGCGGCGAGGCCCCAGCGAGCATCACCACCGGCGATGCGGCCGTCGGTGCACCAGCCGATGTTCTTCATGGGACAGCACTTCTTCAACCAAAGACAAGAAAAGGTGGCCAGAGCAAAATAAGTTTCAATAGTTCTCAGCAATTCAAATGGGTCAAAAGCTTCGAACGGCTCTTCGTGGAGCAGCTCCTCCGGGTCGTCTCGTCTTCAAAGTCGGCGGCGGAGACGCGTCGAAGTTTCGACGAACACGCGGCTTCGAGGGACATCGCGACGGCGTCTGGCATGTCGCCGTTCACAAGAGTCAGCTGCTCGCCAGTGCATCGGCAGGTGAGTGATCGAATCTGATCGAGCTCGTTTCAAGTCGGCACTAATTCATTTGTAGTGAAAGTTACGGCAGTACGGTTTCTGTAGTGGGCGCAATGAGCTTGTTGCTACGTTTCACCAACTTTTCTTTTGTCGTTTCAAAAAGTGCGTTTGTTTGTTTGTCGGACGTGTGTCAGGATGAAATCTTTCATTGAAGCTGCGCGCAAATTGTGTTTCACTCGATCTCTATTCAACAGGACAAACTTTTGAAACAATTAGACGTCTTCTTATTCCGAAAAATGATATCTCTTGGTGCACGATGAGAAAACGGCACTACGCCTTTACCTTCGCGACCACGCTTCAAAAAGAAGGGAACAGACCACTTGCTCGTTCTCTGCGGTGTCCCCGGCATTCGCCGCTTTCGGCGCGGTTCGCAAGGAAATCAAATTGCTGCTTGTGCTCTCGCCGACGGCCACTTCGCGCGCGCGAAGAAATAAGCGTGCGTGCCTGGAGATGTCTTTTGCTTTTTGATTATGCGTCTGCAGCGAAAACCTCCTGGAGTTTGTCGCAAGTAAACACGAAGGAATCGAGTTTTCTCAGCGCATAAATGCATCTCATCAGAAGGTAGGAAACATCGTCTCACACGCAACATGCTCATTAGTAAAAAGTCCAAGGCGTGAAGCGAGGTCATGATCTTCTCAGGTCAAGAAGACGCCTCTAAGTCGCCGCGATAATAGCCCGGAAGCACGCTTGCTTGAGATATTTGCTTTCCATTTGCACGTGACAGAGTGCCCTAAAGGACTAATCTTCCTTTTTGAGGGGGTCTCAAGATGTTTTCGCTAGATAAAAGATTCCTCTTTCAGCAAGGAAAGCACCAAAAATAGCTCTTTGCTACTGAAGAAGGAGTTGAAGTGTCCAAGAAATCACGGAAGACGACTATTTTTTGCAGGGAACATCTCCTTAGAAACCAAAACAAAGCAGCGAATGTTCGCCTGCTGAAAACGGAGCGGATATAAACGAATTTGTGCGCGGTGAATAGATGGGGAAAGGCGGAAAAACAGAATGACGTTCTGTGGCTGGGAACCGAGGCTGTCGTTTGCAGATCAGACAAGCCGAGTTTGGTCACTGGACTCGGGGGCTTGCATCGCTGTCTACACCGGTCACTCCGGATCTGTGAACTGCGTCTCGTTTGCGCCAACTAAGTAAGTTTTCTGCGATGAATGTTTAGCAGTGACTCCACGCGAGTTCAGTGAGACCGCGACAATGAAACAGCTCAAAAAGAATAAGTTTCATGCGAGACTATGCTGCGCCCTTTCTAACGCGAGGCTCATTCGAAAAGCGCGCGTATGCTTGTGTGTAGAATTCGTTTCACATTTGCCAATTATGACGTTTACAAAAGTTGTGATGATTCCCACTTCACCTTGTGAGAGAGAACTTCACAAAATGAACAAGTGAACACGATCAACCCATTTAATACTTTTCTCCACCGAAACCTTTTTTCAGTGCTGGCGACGATGTGCTGGTTGCTACGGCTAGCGGAGATCAAACAGCCCACATCTGGAAGGCTCCGGCGCTTACTTCATCTGGTGGAGCTGCTAACGTCGTGCCGATCAGCTCTGACGACGACGGAGAAGCATCGGACCGCGAAGCAGCCAGCAACGACGGAGGTTCGAGCTCTTAAAACGTATTTACTCCGGGTTTCAGATCTCGAGACCGCCGATCCACACCGAATTCGCACTCCTCTCATTCGACTTACTGGACACACAGGCGTCGTCATTGCTGCAGAGTGGCTGGGAGCACCAGGTTTGAGTTCGGTTTGTTGAAAGACTTTTTCAAGGTGGCAACGGAGCTGAACAACTGATCACAGCCAGCTGGGATCGAACCGCGAACATCTACGATGTCGAACGAGGAGAGATTCTTCACGTCCTTTCTGGTTTGTAATTGCTTTGAGAGTCCTTGACAGAAAGGTTCAGGTCATGAACAAGAGCTGACCCATTGTTCTTCACACGCATCGCGTCGTCTGGTAGCCACGGCGTCGAAGGACTCGACCTTCAGACTTTGGGACTTCAGAGAGGCGATCCATTCCGTCGCTGTATTCCAAGGGCATACCGAGTAAGCCTTTCGCTCTGTTTCTTACAAGAATTTCGCGTCCTGAAACGTTTTGTAATTGTCAACTTTTCAGTGCTGTCACTTCCGTGGCGTTCTCGGCCGGCGATCGCATTATCTCAGGCAGCGATGATCGAACTGTGAAGGTCTGGGACCTCCGAAATATGCGAAGCGCCTTGACAACTGTTCGACTGGCAAGCGCAGCTAATCGGTGAGAGTTTTTGCTTCTTCACACACAAACACGCTGGAGTTTTCATACCAATCAAAAACGTTTCAGGCTCGCCCTGAGTCGTGCTCATGAAGTGATGGCCATCCCGCACGACAATCGTCACGTGCGCCTCTATGATCTCAACGGACAACGTCTTCCACGTGTTCCCAACAGAAGGGTGAGCCGACTTTTTGTTCAGCGATTTTCAAGGCTCTAAAACTTCGCCATTTTGCACAGATTAACAATTTTAAACCGCTTCCTTTCAGTGCCACCACCGAATGGTTTGCTGCGTGGCGTGGGCTGACGAGAATCCGACAACAAATCTCGTTTCCTGCGGATTCGATCGACAGGTTAGCCTCCTCGACAAGTGGCAAAAGAAAAATTCCAGGTCATCGGCTGGCGTGTCGCTGTGGGCGAGAAACCTTGAACACAAGCCAACGACTCTGCATTGCCCCAAGTCCGGTGTGAAGACACGGCGATTCGGCTAAATTATTGTTTTCTCTGCACATATTATGAGCTCGTTTCGTGTTGATCCATTTGTTGCTGTGCAATGTTTCTCTCTTCTTTCGCTGCTTTCTTCCATGATGAATTATGTGAACGCTCAGAGAGCATTGCTATTTCTTTATAGGCTTCTTTGTCTCTATCTGCTTGCCTTGTCTTCAAGTGGATTTTCCTTCGCGTTTTCTTCTTGCTTTGAGAAAGCGGTTGTAGCTAGACGGTTCAAACATTTTGAAGACGTTGTGTTTCGGAAACCTCTCAAGGTTGATAGTAAAGAAAACCGGAATAAATAATCTTGAAAAGCTGGAAAAACAGTTGAAATTCTCCGATGTCAATGCTAAATGTTTGTCAAAGTCTCCCTGAGAAAACTTCAAGCTGTGGGGAGGAAAATTTTCCCCGAAACGCGACAAACAAAAATTCTGATTCGGCATCTTTTGTTCCAGATTTCTCCCTTTGAAGCTCTCTTCTCACTCTTTTGTATCGTCGCTAGTGACGTTGAAAAGGAATGAATGGCCAGAGTGTCGAAGGCAGAAGAAAAGTCCTTTCTTGCTGTCTTCTCCCAGTCCACATCTGAACATGGTTTCGGCGGAGAAAATTTTCCAAGTTCCAAGTTTTTATCCCAGGGTTCACAGCTTATCGCCGGCTGGGTCACGGGGAGACGAAGCTTGGTCCCGTGAGAGCGGACGTACTGCCCAGGCTTGTCCGGTGCCGGGTGGGCAGGGGCTTCGTGGTGTCGACGGCAGCTCTTCCTGCGCGGCGCTCCCTCTTCCGCGGTGTCGAGGGCGGCGGCGTCGGCTTCTCCTCAGCGTGTGGCGAGGGCGACGACCGTCGGCGGTCCCTCTCCGGCGGAGGATGAGGTCGGCGGTGGCGGAGAGCGCTGGAGAACACGACCGGCCGATGTGGACGAAATGACGAAAGACCGAGAAAATTTTGGGAGGAGTAAAAATTTTCCTTTCCGTTATCGCAGTTTTTGGCCACGGAACAGTAATGTTCGGAGTCTATCGTCTTCGAGATGTGGTTCGTGAGATTTCCTTAATTTCTTCTTAGTGACAGTTTTTCCACCCTCACAATCAGTCAATTTTTCTTTTAGATTACAACAACCGATTGCTACATGGTGTCGTTCGGTCTGGCAGAAATCGTTTTCAGTTTGGTCACAGTTCCATACGAGGTAATGAACAGCTGAAATGACTTGAAAACATATCGTTACAGTCCAATCAGACATTCGGATCGGGCAGCTTCTTGTTTTCGGGAGCCAATGTGGTCTGTGCCGGAGCCGCCTATCTGTCAGTCTCTTCGATGAATTTATCGTCCCTTATGTTTTTCTTCCTGACAGTCAAGCGTTACGTCGCCGTCTGCTTTCCGTTTAAATCGGTGTTCGTAAGAGAACTGGTTGGTCTAATTGACTCCTTTAGTTACCTCGACTCACTTACAAAATGCCTATGGACCATCGTAGGATCGTGGATTGTCGTTTTGCTTTACTGCATCCCTGTCCTAGTCTACGTTCGAGTCAGTGAGGGCCAGTGCGGCGCCAATCTCGAGCATGACCACTTCGTCCGAAAAGTAAGAACGGGACAGAGACAAAAACGCTCGGGTCTGATTTGAAGCTCTACTACACCAGCGACTTCGCCATCTTCTTCGTTATTCCTTCAATCGTCAGTATTCTGGCATGGGTTCACATTGCCGTGACGTTATTCCGACACTCAAGGGAACTCGGCCAAAATTCCAACACAAAACCGGTTTCGCTTCTTTTTATGACGTCTATGTGCATCAATACAACATATGTAGGTGACAATCTGGTTGGCGATCGGCGTGGCGAGTTTCACTTTGTGTTGGCTTCCCCTGCAAATCATGGCACTAGCCAGTGTGTACACCGATCACTTTCCCTTTCCCATCGAGTGAGTTTGGAGTATTTGTTCGAAAGCATTGCAACAGGTTCGTCTACGTGTCCAGTGTGCTAGTCCACGTCAACTGCGCCATCAACCCTCTTCTTTTCGTGAAAATGTCCAGCCGAATTCGCGGCGCCATTTGGGATGCCATTTCTTGCGGATCCTCCTCAAGATAAATGGCTAAACACGAAAGTTCACTGAATGCGACCGAAAAGCATGTAACAATAAATTCTGCAAAAACGTTTATTTACGCCTCAAAACGTGTGGATAACAACATCGTGTTGACGACGACGCCTTTTGAGTAGTGGCAGACACACGCCGGAACTAATACGGCAGAAGAATGCAATAGGGCAGTCCTCGTCGTTTCGGCACACTTGATCGTACTTCACTGCGCAAACCAACAACGACAAATTTAAGACGCTTGAAAGAACCATAATCGTCATGAGAGCTGCGAACATTGTAGGCTAAAAGCAAATGGGAAACTGAAATGCGATCCTAACGTGGCAAACCACTAGTTTCGATTGTCAACGACAAACGATCAGCGTCACAGTTTTCCTTCCGAAAAAAATTTAAAATGGGAAGGCGTCGAGAGGCGTAGACGACTTGGTAACGTCATTTGAGACGTTCTTATCAAACAACAAAGCAAAGTGGAGAGTCCATTTTGGTTTTAGCAGTTTCAGATTCTCCAGCGTGGTGCTTGAAGACGAAACATCCTGCTCACTTCAGCGAAACCTGTGAATCAACGCCGAAGGAGATGAATCGTGAGACGACAACAGGAGCACTTTCAAAACGATCGAATCATCATAACGGCGCCGTTGTTTCTGAAATATCGTCTTGGGTGCGTCAGCCGGCTTCTCCCTGCTTGTCTTATAAGCAGGACCAGGAGAGATGCTCACAAGAACGAGACACGAGAGATGAAACCTCTCATGTCTTTACTCGTCCTGTGGGTCTTCAGCACCGGTATCGTCTGCAACGAGAAGAATATTGTGAGTTCTTTCTTGTGTCTTACCTCAAACTTTCAGGCCCACGACGACTACATGGTCAATTTAGTTTTCAAAAACTATAAGCGGTGCATCGGTGGAAATCGTAGGACTACTTCCGTCAGCTGGTGCGAGACATTGTGTTCCAAACGTTTGGGGCCCTCTTCAGATCGAGAAGAGCTTCGACGAGCAGATTCAGTTTCTCTTTGATGGCGCTCATCCAGGAGTTGCCAATTGGACTTTCGACATCTTCATAGGCAACGCCGATCCCGAAGTGGTTGAGAAGGTCTACCAGCGGCTCAATCGTGCTGTGAGCATTTGATCCAGTTTTATGCCCAACTCATTCAGGCCTTCGATCGCCAAGTCGTGCTCGCTACTCGAAATAGTGTCACTCTTAAGCAATTCGTCAACCGAGCGAACAGAGTAAGCGCTCGAAGCGTCGAAAATGTGAACAATTTAGACGGACTGGATTTCGCAAAGTGCCTTCCTAGAATTTCTCCCATGCGAGTTGGCAGAAGGTAAGCAATTTGCCAAGAATGTGAACTTTTGTCAGGAATCTACTTCGAACTTAAAGAACTCTTCGCGGTCTTCTCGCAATCAACCGCGCACATTATTACTGAACACCTCACTGATCACCAGCGACAGCTCGCCCTAAAAGAATATCCACTTCAAGCGTATCGCGCCTGGGTCTCTCGTGATCCGAGACGTCAAAAGCACTTCACTGAGGATGCTCTGGTATGTGCTTTTGCGATGCTTCTAACCAACAGCTTAAGAGTATCATGAGCGACTCCGATTACGTGGTCTCGAGCTGTGCGGGCGATTTGTTTAGGTCGGGCTTAACATTAACTCAGAAGGAAGCAATCGAGGCCGTGAATAGCAAGGCTTTTAATTACGTAGATGACTCATTGATCATTATGATTTTTACAAAACTTTAGGGAGTTTTCCGTAAATTGATCGAGGGAAGCCAAATCAGCAAAGAGGTTTTGGCCTAGAATCTAAGTCTTTGATATTCATCCATTTGTAGATCAGAGATGGTCTCCAGGAAGACGTCAATCGTGCGGGCCGCTATACAAAAGAAAGTTTGATGGTCGCCGTGGGCAGCGCTATTCGTTACGAGACAATTCAAGGCAAGTTGATGTCCGTACTCACAATCAGTGCAAAGTCCTAAAGAGTTTCTTTGAAGCCTCGTTATTGTGGCCCATAGTAAAATCATCCTTTCAGAGCTGTATGATCGCTTAAAACAATATGAGTCGGAGCTCATACCACTGAAGAAGCGCGATCCGCGGTACTCGCTGCTTCACATATATGACCCCATCGTCGATTGTCAAGCCAGCACTCTTCACTCCGCTGAGGTCTGAGGCTTTCCAGTGATACTGTGCTGGATAAACCGCATGTGAAGAGGCACACGTCTCAAGCCTTTTTCTGCATACAACCAGTATAACGACGGTTCACAATACAAGCCGGGAGAATTCTAATCAAAGTATTACGTTACAGGATCCAACAACCGAGGGACATTTGAGATTCTTTGATAGTGTTAGGGAAGGGATGCCCGCTACTTTTGACGAGCACTAGCAAGTTTTTGCAGAATCTCTAGAGACCTTCCCACATCGTGCATCTTCCAATGAATACCTTCCAACCTTTGCAGCTGCGCTGGTACCCACCAATCACTATTAGGCCGATAAAATAATTCGTTTAGCGTTTCTAACTCTTTGAATGCGACTTCCGTTAAAGCTTTCTGATTGAGTCTGCAGAAATCAATGTTGACTGTGAGTAGAAGATCCTCATTATCAGCGTACTCTGCCCCATAATCAGATCTGCCCTCATTGCATGTGAGCGCAAATTTAAATTCGTTTAGCTCTGCCTTTTCGTTTTGGGCCTCTTTGTTGCCGCTGTGGCTATGGCATGCCCTCATATATTTCCACGTGAGAAACTCAAGCCAGTCTTGCAGACGGGGGATATCCCGTTCAAGCAAGGATGCCAATTCTTTTCGCTCTGAGCATGTAGACAGGAAAGCGTCGATCCTCCTTAGTCTTGCTTGGATCCTATAAACGGATACGGTAAACATTCGCTGTTGGCTAACTGGCGCTTGCAATTGAACCACAAGCTCTTCCAAATATTTCTTTCGTTGCTCCATTTCACCCTTAGTTGTCAGAGCCAGAGTTCTCCGACTCTTGTGTTGATCAAGACCATCAGAGACGTAATTCAGCAAAAATAGTTGTTGTTGAAGTTTGGCCGCAGCACGTAGCGCATTTTCTATGTCTCCTTCGTTCATTGGACGTGTTGGCTTGCCGAACACTTCTTCCGGCAATGTTTTGTTCAATAGCCATTGCGCAAAAGATATCCATTTTGATAACAGCGTTCCTCGCAAAATGACGATTTCTTCGTTCCTCTTTAAAAGGCGTTGAACACGAGTGGCAAGTGCATTGACAGAATCTTGGAGCTCAGTTATCGACGTCCTTTCTTTTCGGGCAACGTAAGTGCGAGATATGGCTGCAACGCGATCATTCGCCACAAGAAGTGCCAATTGCGCTTGCAAAGAAGGAACTTCATGTTCTAGCATAGAGGACAATGCTTCTGTTCCAGTCTCGATCGATGACAAACGAGCCATTTGCTTTTTCAGTTCTTTTTCGGTTGAATTAGTCATTCTCATCAGCAGAAGCTCTTTTGCAATTTCATCTTCTAAATCCTCCAGGAACTGCCTATAATCATTACGTAGTTGCTCACTGCTGACATAAAAACTCCCAATACGGGCATGAATATTTTTCAACGGTTTCAGTGGCTTATAGCAGCTTTCCAGACAATCCATGACAGTTCTGAGTGGGCCCAGTTGTGCGACAAGCCTCATGGATTTTAGATCCGTGTGAGCCTCCGCGAGTGTTCTTAGTGGTTTTCTGAGCATTTCTTCCAACGACTGTCGAGCAATCTTTTGCGCCGCATGGGTCTTGTCGCGCACTTCTACGAAATTTTTCCATCGCTGGATCCAAAATTCGAGAATTTCCAAGACTTCCTTGGCTTTTCGGAAAGTTCCAAGGAGAGTTAATTGAAGAAACACACCGTGGCAATGTTCTCTGCATTCACGGGCTGATTCTATTTCTAGTCGAATCGATAACGCAGTCTTCTCAAAGCACAACGGATCAGCCTCGGGATCGGCTAGCATGCGATTCGCCTCCTCTATCAAAGTTGTTATTGCGTTGTTTCTCATCTTCAGCTGTTCTGCTGCATGGGCCTTTTTTTCATCCACATCTGAAAACATTGTTTTCAACAAGTTGCCAAAAACATTTCGAGTTACTGTGAAAGGGAAGTGCGATGTCAGAAAGAAGAGACGATGCGGACGGTCTTTGTTCAGGTTCCCATTTCACCATTTTGAAGATGGTGTTCTCCATCAGAGCTACAAGATCGTCGTCACACTGCGATTTCTTTATAGTGTTGGAAAGCGTGGACGGTTCCTAGAAACTTATGTTACCTACATAGGTTGAGCGTGTATACCCGAGAAACTTTGAGCACTGTCATAAGTTGCTTGGTTTGATCTTTTTCATGAAAGGAAACGAATACTTCAAGTAGTGTTAAGCCGATACTAAAACTATTGATGTAGGCATTGTTATCCATGGGTGCTAATATTTAACCTGTAGATGTCGACTTTGTTCGTGTAGTTTGCACTTAGTTCGCATTCTGGTGCCATATAGAGGCGCGTTCCTGCTGCCTGTGTCATTATGGGCGCAAAATTTGTTGCAAGCCCAAAATCGGCAATTTTGGCGCCGCGACGGCCGAAAAGGAGAATATTCGCCTGAAAGAAGTATTTATGCTTTGCAATATTTCAACTGGTTTAATATCGCGATGGATGAGTTCTTGTTCGTGAATGTATTCGATCCCACGTAGAACGTCGCGAAACATTTCCCAGACTCTATCTATGCGGCTAGGGCGGAAATGGCATTGTACAATGCACTCTTGTAACGATCCGGCTCGACATATTTCCATCTGAATGAGCAGAAATTCTGCTCCTCTAACTATATCCTGAAAACTATTATTAGTTTTGCAAACAACAATTAGATGCATCACCTTTTCGAACCACGAGAAGTGATATTTAACAACATTTGGATGATCGAGATTCTGCCAGAGTTTAACTTCTCTTAAAGCCTTTTCCTTTGTGTCCTGTTGCAAGCGTAGTATTTTTACTGCGTAGTCAAGGTTATCAACTTTGTGCCTACAACTATTTATCATTATGCGAAGCTAGCGAACTTTGCCGATACAACAATTCCAAACGCTCCTTCACCGAGAACTTTATTCACGTCAAAAAGATTGCGCAGCTGGATGAGATCGAAATTCCATTTTGCTGGTAACGCCGCAGCTATGAGAAAAGATTTTCAACCACCATACAAAACAATTGAAACCTGGAAAATGAGGAGTAGGAGAGGAGTTGCTATTTCCCATGAAGGAATTTTTGCTGGAAAGAAAGGGTGAGCTGGTCACGAGCGATTGCGACGCTACTGAAAAATCAATGCTCTCTTATCTATTTCTGTCCTCGCGCTTCATTGAATGTGCCTTGCCTTTTGAAGCGGTGTTCCAACAAACAGTTTTGGCATCATCATTGCTTGCTATTATGCCAGGATTCACGAGACGCAAAGGCGCATCCAGTAATTATTTATTTAGTTGGAAATTTTTTATCAAAATCTGCTGCGAGTATTCGTGGTGGTGGGAACGCGGAAAGTGGCGGAGGAGTGAGAAGAAGAAGGGAAGGAGGAGGAGGCTTCTCGATATCCAGTCATCGACCTCTTGAGGCTCGCCGTCGCCGCCTCTTCGGCGTCTCGCTCGAGTCTCCATGCGAGAGAGGGAGAGTCGCCAGTCGAACTGGATTCCCGCCGCCGGCGAGAGTCGCCGGATGCCGCTGAAGAAGTGAGGAAAATCACACTTCTCAC
>JAQIXL010001936.1:0-15126 GCA_034700245.1 Poikilolaimus oxycercus | reverse complement strand
AGGACTGAGAATGCCTTGGGGTGTCTGGGTTCGCTCAAGTGAATACTTGAAGCAGCGAATAAACTGTAAACTGTAAAACTGGGCTAAAATCAAAGCTACTGCGTAACCGTTGGGCAGAATGATCCGTCGTCATCAGGATCTGATTTTGGAGGCGCATTTCATCTGACCTGCATGTGAGTGGACAAAGTTCACTGGCAAAAATGGTTTTAGGACATTTGGCTTGCTATCAATTGTAAATGGTTGGTTTCGACGTGTCCCCGTTGCGTGCCTGCTTTCTACAGCAGGATTCTGGCAGTTTAGGGTCGGAAATCTGTATTGCATCGTGTTCGCCAGTTTCTTTTTTGGTTTTAAACACTGATAAATTAAGTGCAGTCTGTTTGATGTCACAACAAGCACTAAACTGCAAGCATCGATCGGTCTTAAAAAGGGATCTTGAGTATCATTTGTCCAGTGCCTGACAAAGCACATAGCAGCCGGAATGCCGGAAGTCTTCCCTCTCCCCCTTCAAGACAAGTAGAGCGCCGCTCCGCAAAGAAAGCGGTCATTTCTCTCACGACGTCTTGCAGGGTGCTCGGCGCGCGTTTTGAAGGAATAAACAATGCCCCCGGGAGTTCTTCGAGGCACTGGAGAAGGAGGCGTCGGGCGGCCTGAGATTCCATCCTCGAAAGGCAAAGCGAGCAAAAACTTGCTCGAACTACAAACTCCAAAATTGGCCGTCGGCGTCGTCGGCGGAGTTGCGGAAGCAAACGAGCCGGGGTGGGGCCACGCTCGGCCGAACAGCTGCTGCGCGAGAGCGCCGAGTCCCCCCTTCGAGGCGAAGGCCCTTGAGATCATTCTACTACGTCCCCATCCCGACGAGTCGTCGAGCCATCTGAAGTCCCTTTTTTTGCTCCGACTTTCCGGAATTGATCCCCCGTCTGTTTGGCGAGAATTCAATTCGACGCGTACTAATGGGGTAAGGCCGTTTTTCTCTTCTTCTTCCTTCTCGTTTTCGCCCTTTTAGTCTCTAGGCTTTTCTTGTTCCGAGTAAGCCATCGATCTAACTCTCTGCAGACATTCGCTCTCGGTGACAAATGAAACAAATGATGACATCTTCGCAATGCTTCGCCACAACGCGATCCCGCATCCGGACCCTTCGAGTGAGAAGCGAGTTCCGCCTGGTGAGACGGTCGGCTTCCGCATCAACACCATGAACACCCGACCACCGGACAGCGCTCCCGGAAGACGAGACTTCATGACCGCCGATGCGTACTATGTGACCATAAGAGCAACCCACGCTCCTTCAGGTCCGTTTTTGGCTCGAGCGAAGAAAACCCATAAACTTAGGCCAGAATTATGCACATTCGGAGACGCTGCCCAAATGGTTCGGAAGGAAGAAGCTCTTTGTTCAGACCAACGAGGCGCGCGTCGTCTTCTCGAAGAAGAGTCAAGGCGCTGGATGAATCTGGAGAATCAACCTTTTTGCCAGAAAAAATGCACTCAGCAAAATTGAAATGTCTCTTTTAACCCTCGAATGCTTTCAATCCAGAGGCTCTCAACAAAATTGTCATACGAAATTTTTTCATGTCGAAGAAGCGACAATATTTTCGCTTGTTTGCTTGCCACACCAATAAATCTCTGCCAGCGTCGAGACGAAGCCAATAAACGACTCGCGGCATGGCAATTCTTCATGGAGTCGCTCGCCACGACAACTTGGAGAGTGTAGATTCTTCGCAATCTTCATTGGAATAAGCAAAAAAAAATAGATCTTTTAGTGATTCGAGTAGCGCTTTTGATCACAGTCCAACAACAAAGAGACCAAAGATCAACGTGCGGCGGCGAGAGAAAGGAGAGAAGCGGTCTCCTCTCTGTCCACTCCCTTTTCCCTTCCACGTGGAGCTACTCTGTCGCGTGTTGTGTGTTCAATCTATCGCTTCTCGTTTTAAACGCCGAAACGGGAGTGTCGCTGAGCTTCCTATTTTTTTGTCAAAATATCGTCCACGTATGAAATCATGTGGAGGCAATATTTCTTAACTTTTTATAGGAGAATGCGTGTACTAGTGACGGGAGCAGCCGGATTCATCGGCTCACACACAGTTCTCGAACTTCTCGAAGCGGGCTATGATGTGCTCGCCATTGACAATTTCGCCAACTCTACTTCAGGTCCGCAAGATTTTGAACCACAAAACATGTTTGTTCTTCTAGGCGCGAGTGGACCTCTAGAGCGAGTCTCCAAGCTCACTGGCAAAACAGTTCCCTTCATAAAAGTTGATCTTACAGATGCTGTGGCCGTCGAGAGACTTTTCAAAGAGGTTGAAATTCCTTCAGTCAGAAACTGTTTTAGAACAAATTTGATGCTGTTATTCATTTGGCAGCATTAAAAGCAGTTGGTGAATCGCTAGCAAAGCCTCTGGAGTACTATTCAAACAACCTTGTCGGATCGATCAATCTCTTGGAGGTGTTCTTTTTCTTCGCCCTAACAAGACGCTCTATTGCAGTGCTGCAGAAAACATGGCGTTAAGAATTTCATCTTCTCAAGCAGCGCCACGGTTTACGGCACCCCGACCTCATTGCCAATTCGGTTGGACAATGCCCTTTTGCAGAAAAACATTGAATTTCCAGAGAAGACGCAGTGACTGGTGAGGGAATCACGAACCCATACGGCCAGTCTAAGTACTTTGTCGAGAAGATTCTGATGGATCTGGGTAAAGCCGAGCCTGTAAGTGCATTTTGAAATGGTTTTATTTGCTGAAGGATTGGAATATCGTCATTCTTCGGTATTTCAATCCCATCGGTGCTCATTCAAGTGGTCGAATCGGCGAGGCACCACAAGGAACTCCAAATAATCTGATGCCCTATGTCAGTCAGGCAAGCTGATCCGTCACTGAACTTTGCTCATAGGTCGCCGTCGGCAAGCTTCCCGTGCTGAAAATCTTCGGCAATCAGTTCGCAACAAAAGACGGCACAGGAGTTCGCGACTTCATTCACATTGTTGATCTTGCCCGAGGTCATGTGAAGGCTCTTGAGCGAATCGAGAGCGTGGGCAGGATCGGCACCGAGGTAAATCGCTTTCTTCTCATTTGAAAAAATTCTCAGGTCTACAACCTCGGCACGGGAAAAGGCAACTCAGTTTTGGAGATGGTGACAGCGTTTGAGAAGGCTTCTGGGAAAAGGATTCGCACTGAGGTTGCATTTGTGCTATTTTGATTTCAGTTTCTAAAATTAGATTGCGGCTCCGCGACCCGGTGATCTGGCAGAAGTGTACTGCGACCCAACGCTGGCATTTGAGAAGCTAGGCTGGAAAGCTGAACTCGGCGTTGATGAGATGTGTCGTGATCTGTGGAACTGGCAGTCTCAGAATCAAAACGGCTTCGAAGCTACGGTACCATCTTCATGAATAAGGCGCTTAAATCGTGAAATTGCCCATGCTTGTTGCTGAATGAGATTTGGTTGAAAAATGTTTCTATTTTATCTTCTCTTGGTATCGCTAGAAATAAATTCACTGGCATTTCTACTTGTCGCCCTCCAACTGGTATTGAATTAGACTAGCTGTCGCTCCACAGAACAACTTTGGCCTTTCAAATGTTTGGCAAAATGCCAGAATAGTTTCGCCGACCGCTTTTCGAATCAAAAACGAGCATTTTTGTCAACGTTTTGCTTGTTTTACTGTCCTTTTCATATTTTCTCTTTATTTTCAGGTTGATTTTGCTTGATTTTATGTGCAGAAGCTTTACAGGCTTGCATGTTCGACCTACCGAGTGACATTTTGCTCTCGACTTTGAGTCTCTTCGAAGTGGACGATTTATTGAGACTCGAACGTGTTTGCCGCCGCTCAAATGTTGCTATTCATGAGAATTCTCCCCGACTTCGAAAGCTACGAAACTTCGTTCTTTACGTTATCATCGATGAAGCTAACCGTCAAGCGATTCAATTCAACTCTTGCGGCTTGGATGTCTGACAACATTCACCAGCGGGTCAATGTCTGCAGCTCAAGCTCGAGATTGAAGGATTTGAGTTTGCTGCAAGGCGCTATGTGCGCATTCCTGGGACCGTTTACCAATCCGTTGTGGCACTCAAGTTGAAACGTGGATCCAACGACTTCATGAAGGCACAATTCGCGGCAATTATCAAGAAATTCGCTGTCCATATTGAGCTCTATGAAGTGAACACCAATTTGAAGCCATCGAAACTTCTGAATTACGTCGATGCCCTGCCCAAATCATTGACCAGTTGGTCGTTGAAGCCGGACTGTCTCTACGCTAACGATTCTGCTAGTCTTCTGGATGTCTTGAGGCGGCTTCCTCATATTCACTCTGTATTCTTCTTTGGAACTTGGTTGCCTGAAAACTTCGTGCAAGATCCGGCCGTTCAACGATTGAATAATGTGATCTGTACCTATCATTCTTGGTCGATGAAGACATTACTAAGCGATGAAGACATGCTGAAACAGCAATGGGAGAGATGCTTGATCTATTCCAAAGAAGGAATAACTCCTAAAGTGATACCGAGGCTCATTGAAGAGTGGATAAAAGAAAAGAGACAAATCGAGCATTACAGCTTCTTCATCGTTCGAAACAAGAACTTGAATCAAGTCAGAATCCTTCTCGATCGAATGGAAGTTCCGAAGCGTTTCGTGTCAAACAATGGTGCAGTGTTTTTGCGAGCCGACGGAGCCTCGTTGCGATGCACTTTTGAAACCGGATACAACCTAGATATGACAAACATTCAGTTGCGACTTGTTGACTCGAGTAACTGAGCTCGTTTTGATTGAATTATTGTACAGTATTCAACGTTTCAGCTCTATTGCCATTTGCAATCTTGCCGATAGCGTCAGTGACTGATAAACTCTTCATGTTGATAGTGGTGATATCCAAAATTGCCTTGAGAGATATTTTGTCTTTCTTACGCTATTGCATGAAGCCAATAATTTATTTGTCGATCACATGCATCGCTCGACAGCTACACGGCGGGCTGCGACTCGACACTACGGAGAATCAAGCAGACGACTGCCATGAAGACAGCTTTGATGGGGCGATGTTTAGCGGCGAGTTCCGTCCTCGAAGAAGACTCCGCCGTCGATGGCGCAGTACTTGGGGCAGATTCCCTTGTTGCCTCCCTGTCCGTCGGTTCCGCGCTGTCCTGGCTGACCGGGCTGTCCATCGGGTCCGGGAGCTCCAGCGGGTCCGGGTGGTCCCTTGGGTCCAGGTCCTCCGGGTCCTCCGTCTTGGCCAGGAGCTCCGGCAGGTCCAGCAGGTCCTGCTGGTCCAGGGCCTCCAGGAGCTCCAGCAGGTCCGGGTGAAGCAGGAGTCGACTGCGCGTCTTGTCCAGGCTGACCAGGGGCTCCAGGCGATCCAGGGTGTCCAGCAGGTCCGGGGGCTCCCTTGGGTCCGGGGGCGCCAGGGGCTCCATCAGATCCAGGTCCTCCAGGAGCACCGGGTGCTCCAGCATCTCCAGGGGCGCCGGGAGGCCCGGCGGGTCCAGGTGCTCCAGCGGGGCAGGGCTGGCAAGGAGGAGGAGTAACCGTGCCGCAAGGAGTGCTGGCTCCGCTTCCGGGGGCTCCGGGAGCACCAGGGGCTCCGTTGTTTCCGGGGCGTCCAGGGTTTCCAGCAGGTCCAGGAGGTCCGGCTGGTCCGGGAGTGCAGCAAGCTGCGCAGTCTCCACCGGCGAGGACGGCAGCGTCCTCGTTGTCGTAGCCAGTTTGACGAGCCGTGCGGTTGCGAGCCGCCGGGATGCTCTTGAGGCCGTTAACCTCGCCCCAGATGTCCTTGGAGGAGCGCTAAACAATTTACCTTGAGCTTTGAAAGCAAAGACGAACCTGGCAGTAGTCGACCTGACCCTCCATGGCGGCCTTCACATGGTGGACGTAGTTATAGACCATCGGCAGGGTGACGCAGACCGTGAGGACGGCGACGGCCGAGAAGGCGATGGCCGAGTAAGCCACGAAGCGATAGGCCTTGATGCGAGTCTCCAGATCCATTGTAGAGGAGAGGCGGCTGCTGAGCAGTGACGTCCCCCGAAGAAGCTCGTCCTTTTATATTCGCGGACCTTTTCTCCAACAAGGGAAGGCGAAGCGGCCGCAAAGCGAACAGAAAAAACTTCAAATCAGGCGGGCGTTGTTTCGAAAAACTTGCACCATGTTGATTGCTGGGTTCGTCCTCTGCGTGAGCGCGGCTCTCGGCCCGGCGCCTTGCGGTTTAAAACGGGAAAAGCGAATAAGACGCGAGCTGGGCGATCCCTCTCGTGCTGCGTGAGGGAAGCATTTTTCATCAAAACGAAGGCCGAACTGAAGGCGCGGGCTTAGCAAGTACAAAGCAGAATTAGCCGGCTTTTAGAGAGGAAGATGAAGGTGGTTTTTTTACCGTCCAAGGAAGAATGGAAGGCGGTCACCTGGGACTGGGCCCACGTGGGTTGGGAGATCCAGCCCGGCTGCCCTTTTCCAATCTCTCTCTCCTTTCCAAAATGCCTCAGGCTATTCGGTCAACCTGCAAAATAGGTGTTATCGAGACCTTTGTTGGTCGAAAACAGCAAGAACGGGATTCTCAGCATGTCAGAAGATTGTTCACGTTGCCTACTCCACGATCGTTCACAGATGTTTATGTTCACTCCGTGCATAGTAGAGGAAGCCTTTATCGCAACGCTCACATGATCAGCACAAACTTGGCGGTGTTCAGCAAAAATATGCAAGAGATTCCGTTTTGTCTTTTCTCCGTTTCAATAGCTTTTACAGCCGAAGTTCGCCGCAGATCTTGATGTTGCATTTCGTGAAGTCGCTTGACTAAAATGAAAACTTATTTGTATGCGACTTCTGTGAGCACTCTTGATTTTGTCTCACAATCGGTCTTTGAAGTCATTTGAGCGAACATCTCGAGCACTCCCTCGACCCTTTGTATGGTCTATCACAAACTGTCAACTTCTGTTACTCTCCCTATCACAAACTGTCAACTTCTGTTTCATTGCGTGGTGCTTTTACGGAGGAGCAGGCATTGGATCAGTCTCTTTATTGTCAAGCATCTTACTAAAGACGCGACATTCACTACTATTGCACTCAAGCACGGGCGAAGACAGCCGAGCGAGGCGGGCAAGGGCAGTACTGGCCGTCGAAGCCGGGTCCACCGGGCGCTCCGCTTCCACCAGGAGCACCATTGCGTCCAGGACCTCCGGGCCCTCCAGCAGGTCCGGCGGGTCCGGGAGCTCCGGCTGGTCCTGGGCCTCCAGGAGCACCAGAAGGTCCGCTGGGTCCAGCCGGTCCGGGGAAGCCACCCGGTCCAGGGCGTCCTGCAGGTCCTTGAGTGCCACGAGTTCCAGGACGTCCAGGGGCTCCAGGTGATCCAGAGTTTCCAGGAGTTCCGTTGGATCCAGCATCTCCAGCCTGTCCAGGGGCGCCAGAGTTTCCAGGAGCACCAGGAATGCCAGGTCCACCAGGGATTCCGTCAGGTCCAGGGATTCCAGGAGCGCCAGCGGGTCCTTGAGATCCAGCGGGTCCAGCAGGGCAACGGATGCACGAGGTGTCGGCAACGGGGCAGTTGCTGTGGCTGAGCTCTCCGCTAGGTCCGGGGGCTCCATCAGGGCCAGGCGATCCACGGTTTCCAGGAGCTCCAGCCGGTCCTGGTGGTCCAGGAGGCCCGTTGGGGCAACTCGGCCTCGTCACCTCGCACTGGCACCACGAGGGAAGTCCGTTTTGGCGCTTGTTCTTCTTGGAAGCTCCACGCTTCTCGCGGAAGATCGAGTTGAAGGGGTTCTCCTTCGGGCGGCCGGCCGGAGCGACACGGGTCTGCACGTCCATCATCTCCGACCAGGCAGCATCGGTCTCCATGCGGAAGGTCTGAGGCGCATTTTACTCGCAAGGATAGTCTTACCTGAACTCCATCGATAACCTTATCATGGACCTCGTTGATGGTGGAGTAGAGAGATGGCACAACGACGAGGACAGCGACAACAGCGACCGCCGCAGCGAAGGAGGCCGCGCCAACGAGGAGCTTCTCTTCGAACATCCCTTGAGCTTTGATATGTCTGCATCCTCGCGGCGTCGCCTTTTATCCTCGCGACGACGTTCTCGTTATGGCCGTTGATGCTTGAAACAAGACTCGTCGGTGCTTTTCGCACTGAAATGGACGCCCCGCGCGCGTCATTTGAGTTCGGGTTTTTTCTTGTTGCGGTCGGTGGCTCTCGCAGGTTTCAAGCGTTCCCGCATGTATAGTCAGTCGGGCGAAAAAGCCTTCAAGAGCGATTAGAAAGCGGGGCGAAGCGCCGAAAACAAGGCGCAACTCGTTCTTTCTCGTTTTCGAGCGTTGGGCGGGAAACAAAAAAGCGGCGACGTTTTGATGGCGAACGTTGCGGTCGCGCAATTGAGACGTCTAAGGAACGGGATTAGCCCTGGTCGACGAAGCATTGCATCAAACAGCTTTATTCTTTGCATGCAAGTGAACACATGAAGGCATTGCTTCGTAGTTGTCTCCTCTGCTACTCCACTACTGCCGCAACTGGCTGTGCTAACAGATCACAGTAGTTGACACCACGTCGGAGTCGTACATAGCCGCCCATGCCCCACGCCGAGCCCAGTGAATGTCGAGCTGTCCAGTAAGGCACACCGTTCTCGTCTTCGCCGAAGCCGACAAGTGTCAAGGCTTGCCAGCCGAATGTCTAAAGATTGTCAGGTAGAAAAATATTGCTCACATGCGACTTGTTCATCTCATATTCAATGGCTAGAAACACAGCCAAGATGGCGAAAAGAACAGATCGTCGAGGATTGATGCGTCTCAATAAAGGTATGATGAGAAGGAAGTGGATGCAGATGATGATATTGACCTAAATCCGTTTCCTTTCAACAATTTTATCTTACAAATGAGAAGAAGCTCGGTTGTGCAGCGTTGTGGCAGTCTTCAACATCGAGAAGACCGTGGTTATAGGACAAGAACGCGGGACCGACTTTTAACACTACAAACAAGTGTGTTCAGAGCAAGACCCTCACTTATTGCCACAGGGCCCCGATGCTGAACCCAGCGTTCCAGCAGTTTTTCATCCGGAGGAAGGACTCCATACTCCTTGAGTCGAACCTAAAAACGCTTCTTATGCTGGAAGGTGCCGACCTCAGCTCGCCAGTGTCGACACTTCTGAGCATGGCCTTTGTAGCGATATTCATCGGCTGGAGCAATGCCACCAGCTGCTCGAATGTAATGAAGAGCATCTAGGGGTGACCCTCCTCCACATCCCAATTCACTGCTGTTTGAGCAGTCAAGAATTTGTTGCACAGAGAGAGCAACAGGCGCATCTCGTGCGATAACGGCTGAAGTCTCAACCATTGATACAGCAGCGAAGACTCCACTGGTGAGGCATGTTTCTAGAAGAATAGAAGAGGAAATTCATGTTTCATCACGCATACTTGATCTTCGATTTTCTTTGACGGGCGACACAAAGTGACTATAACGCCTCCAATCCCACGATTTCTTGATTTCAATTGTGAGATTTTGAAGCCTGAGGAAGTCGCCGCGCCAGAATTCCTGCCACTTAGAAGAAGTTGGCGTTTGAAGAAGGACCTAAAAAATCAACCTGTCCATCTGTCCGCAAACCTTGGCTATTTCTCCAGCTCGACGATCCGCAAAGGGACTGTCAACAAATCGCTGCTTCTCGCCTTCCTTCCGGTTCGCCATTTTATTGTACCTAAAGACTCATAAACGGTCTAGGAGAGTTTGTTTCTCTGACTCATCGATAAGGGCGGCGTTGCGACGAAAAATCTCATAACGCTCCAATACTTCTTCGGCATCAAAGTACATGGTCTCATTCCTAAAGCTAAAACTTCCTTTGAGACGAACCTTTCCACGAAGTCGAAAAATCGCTTATGAAATTGTGGCTCCGGCGCTTTTTTAAGACGCAGAATCTTCAACGCCCCGTTGGCATCGCTTGTTTGATCGAAATATTCCTCGTTTAATAACAACTGAAACGCATGGGCAAATGCTTAGGTCTACCTTGTCTAAGCCTCGATTGACGTAAACGCCAATGCCAAGAAAATAGTCGCGATCCAAACAAAGAACAACCCAAAAGAGCGTAATACTTAGGATAAGCAGCGCCGCTCTAAAGAGAAAACGACGTTAAACTAACGAAAGAACTTACTTGACTGCTTCCGAAAAGAGGGAATCAGTTCGACTTTGTTGAGTATAAAACGTTGAGTCGCCATATTTTGTTTCATAAAGTAAACGAGCAGCTCGTCGACCACGCGCGCTATTTTCATCTGAACAGGAATTTCAGCATTCGGGATTTGTGTAAGATCAAGCTTTGTCAAGCTTCGAAGAGCATACCAGCAAAGGGCTGAAGTTCTTGACAGCGTTGTTGGCGGAGCACTTCAAGTGCTAAATTCATTGTTTCGCCGATATCGTCTGGAGACAAGACGATTTGCCATTCTCGAGGAGTTGTAACGCTGAGCACCACGTCGAGGATGCGTTCACGAACGGTTTGGTTCTCCAATTTCAGCTGGTTTCGATGACGAGCAATGCGCAAGTGGATGAAAGCTGTGGAATCTGTTTACGCTGGTAACTCACTTTTGAATTGAGGATCCCGAAGAAAGGCGCGAAAGATGTCGAGTGTTTCTAGAATAGTGTGATGCTGACAGAACGGGCACGGAATGCTGAAGTTGAAGTATTAGCTTGATCCGAGAAACAAACCTCGCCCCTGTGTACATCATCTCGGCGCATTCCTTGCAGCAAAGATGTCCGCACACGAGTTGCTTCGGCTGTTCGTTCGGCGCTGGAAATACTCAATGATAAGCCAAAAAAAAACTTGCTGTATTCTTCACGACAAACGGGACATGCATCGCGCTGACCACTTAGCCAAGCCACAAGTTGGTTGCCCACCATTATGCTAGTAGTCTAAAATCAGCATCATCCATTGCTTTGAAGGCCCGCGAATATTTCTTATCAATAGTTTTCGTGCGTTTCGCAATCGTTCCAAGCCCTCGTTCTGGCCATAACGATTTGCATAGAAAGGAAACACAAGAAAAAGTCAACAAGCACCAATCTCGATTTATATTTCACGAACGAGTAAACGAATTGCAAACGTTTGGCCGTCGACTGATTCCTTTCAAAACGCTGTCGGCGACCTTTCGCAAGGTGTGCTTGACTTTCACAACGCCGAGAGGGACTCGTTGCCTGACTGATAACGCGCTCTTCGCATTAACTTCTGCTAAAAAATCCCATCATGTTGTTTATTTTCACATCACACACAAACCAGACGTAATTGAGATCAATTTCACAGCTTCGAAGATTCTATTGTTGCCCGTTCCCAAGGCATCGGCCGGCCGAAAGTTTTCGTGTACTCGTCGCCGAGAAAAGGCCCCATCAGTGGATCGTTGGCATAGCCAAAGACATGGAAGTCGTGTTTGTAGATGGCAGCAAGAAGTCGAAGGAGCTGCCTGTTGCCGAGTACCACTTCCTTGATTCTCTTCAAATCTAAACTACAAACTCGTTATATGCTTTATCCTCTTTTCTTTTAGTTGAAAATCATGTGTCCCAAAGACCTGAATCATTCGTCGGATTGGCGGATTCGTGTTGAAGTTGGTAAATGACGTGGTTCATTGCTTGTTCGGGAACCTAAACGAACTATTCTTCAATCGAAACGCTTGCATTCTGGCGCTTCATAATCTCGGTCAAATTGCCGACAATGACTGAACGATCAGTGTCGTCGTTGTGAATGCGCTGATAAAGGCCAAGGTACTTGTCAAAATTGCAGTACCTGAAGAGTGTTTTCTCAAGTTTTTTTTATCGATTTCAAACTTGCCAAGTCTGCGGAATAAAGTGCATGAAGACAATTCTCTTTATGGGCAGACCGCGAGTTAGCAACTAAAGAAGCTATTAAAGTCGCTTCACTGTTACCCTATAAAATCTCAAAATGAAGCACTCTGGATCGCCGTGGCATCCCAAACATATTTCATGCGGTGGTTCATGAATGCTAAAATTGCAATAAACTTTGGCGAATCAATAAGAGATGCCTGTATATGCACTGGTTAGCAAAGCCTGAGAGGAATCTCTCAATCGGATGTCGAATAAAGACAAAAGAGCTCCAGTTCCTGCAAGTTGTCTCCAGAGATCGGATCCTCTTCCTCACCGAGATTCGTGCAAGAATCCTGTTTGCTCGTGGAGCTCCTCAATTGTCTGAGTTCGGTGGAAGAAGTCCGCATCGTGGCATATTCTAGCTAATTCATTTGAAGGTCGAGAGGAGAAAACTTACGGCTAAAATGAATTTTCATTTTTACAAAGTTAACAACCGCTTACATTCATGGCGTCGGTTTGAAACGGAACCGTAAAATTGTGGTTCTTCCTGTGAAGGTAGCACATAATAAAGAAAGTCATTGTCTGCATATTCTTCGGAATTGCGCATGCCATCATTTTGTAATCGGGATTGTACTAAAATCTTCCAAGTTTAAGAGAGAAATAAACTAACAAATATTCTCGGATTTATTAACGGAGTCATTCGAAATGGTGTAACTGATTGTAGAGGTTTAGTCAGAAACGAATATTGACTTCGAAGAATATTCACGGCCCAGAGTAAGAGTAAACTAACTGCCAACATCGAGAAAAGACAAAGGATTAGAAGACGCGATGAAAGCGCACTGGAGGATGAGACGCTAAAAGAGATTGCCAAGGCGATAGTGGGGACTTTCGTCCAGACTCGACCTCACCCGCGTGGATCTCGAACCGGCTCAAATCCGGCTCCCTCCACCACTTGCACCGTTGTCCTTCAGCAGTTGAACCCTGAGGCAATTCTTCGGCATGCTTGAAGAAAATCGAAATACTCCCATCCATGTGGGCACTCGCGAGCGAAAAGACCCATTAGGGGAGCGAATACCAATATCCTCTGGCACGTAAGGTGTAGAAAACTCAGGTGACAATCTGTATGATAACTGTCCCGGGACGTCTCGGGACAGTCCGTTCCCGTTAACAGCTCTTCCTGGAACAAGTACAGTGCTGTCGCTTCATTTTGACGTATCCTTGCCGGCTCTGGCAAGTCAAAACTACGGTAGAAATTCGAATTTCTTACTGTAGCGAATACTGTACCGAAATATGTCGATTCGCCCCGTTTTTGTGTTTTCTACGAGTTTTCTTAGCTTTCTTGTGTGTAAAACATCGGCTGCCCGCTCCGCGTTACTTTGCGAAGCTAAAAACAATGAAAAACGGCGAAGAAATGCAATAAAGTCGAGCAAACAGCGCGAATCCGATTTTTCGGTACCGTACTTGTTACCGTAGTAAATTTGAATTCCTACCGTAGTTTTGACTTGCTGACGCCGGCAAGGATACGTCAAAATGAAGCGACAGCACTGTACCTCGTCCTGGCATAGAAAATTTTCTTTAGTGCGAGGTTTTTCACATTAGAAATCAAGGCAAAGTGGATGTTTAGCTTACAACAGACTTGAAAAGTGACTTTGTCGACATAAAAGTAGCAAAATTTTTCGAAAAATCACCCAATTTCACCAAAAAGGCTGCCTTTCTCTTCTTGGAAACGGGACAAAAACCCTGTCCGGGCATTTTCGGGACGGGACCGTCCCGTCCAGCGACAAACTGGGACGGGACTGTCCCGTCCCGCTGGGAGCCGGGACGGTCCCGTCCCGTCCGGGAAATTTACGGGACCTCGCGGGACGTCCCGGGACGTCCCGTTAACACCTCCGCGTAAAAAAGACGTGAAATTTGCAAATTAACAACGGTTGTAGCTGAGCAGTTCATGAATGTCTCACACTTGAGAAAAATCCTGCGTGTTTGCGATCACGAGTGACGCGGGTGTCGCAACGGCGAACTTCACTATCTCAGTCACATCTGCAACGAGTCTAGAAGGAGTGGTTTGAATTCACAAATTCGACGTTTTTTTGCGGACAGCATAGCAGGGCCGGGCGGGTAGTAAATTTTTGTCAACCGGGTAATGGGTAACGGGTACCCGGACGGCTCGATTTTTTTCGGGTACGGGTACCGGGTATTTTTTCTAAAAAATGCCGGGTATCGGGTAACGGGTAACGGGTATCGGGTAATGAGGCAACGCACTGACTATGAGGGACAAGAATTTCACTCGACAATGAAACGTTTCAGCATTTTTTAAGCAAAAAAAGATCCTTCTAAGTCCATCTTGATAACACTCACTGAGAAGAAAGAACTTAGAACAGCACAAAACGCTTGAAAAACGGCTCTTCAATTACCCGTTTACTATCCGGATATTCTTTCAGAAATCCGGGTACCGGGTACCCGGCGCCCAAAAAAGCCGGGTATCCCGGGTAACGGGTACGGGTACCCGCCCGGCCCTGCAGCATAGTCTCTTTTCAGTCACCGGGAGAATATAGTCGGAAACTCGGCATCGGTGTTTGCTCGCGAACGACTCATGCACTGTCAGAGGCTAAGCAGGAAGAGAAGCATTGCGAGGCGCATGCATTCCTTTTTTCCAAAGAAATTGCCACTAGCCGCTTACCGTTGCTAATCTTGTCTTGCTATTCTCTCACGCCCGTAACCTGTGACTCCTTGTTTGATAAAAAATAACTACAAAGACAACTCTCGGTGGTAAAAAATATAGTACGCGCAAATAGTTTGTGCTTATGTTTTTCGATCAGCGAAAATGTGCCAACAACGTCGTCGTAAAGTCTTTGAGGGAATGAGTGCTTTTCAAACTCTGGACTATAAGCTAGGCGATTATGCAAGAAATGGCAACAAAGTTCATAAGAGATTGATGACGCTGCCTACGGTCTCGTTTGGAATGGCAGACTTCTGTCGGGAGAGCAAGTGACCATCTCGATCAGAAGCTAGTCGACGAGAGATCGACCCAGACTTCCTGATTGCCACAATTTCTTCGAACTGGACACAGACTCTAATCCGGTCTCATGCAAGCGCTTTCTTCTTCTCACTGACTTAAAATTTGTTTCAAGAAGTCCTTCAAGCTCGTTCCTTTGATGAAGCCCACACGGTCACGTACTCTCCGAGAGTATGTGTGATAGCGAAAATTTCTTTTAATTCTCTGCCTGTTTGAAAAGTCCCATAAACATGCGGTCACTTGTGTAAGGACACGGCATGGAGGTTGGCAAAATTATAGGGCGTGAAGAGCCGCGACGAGACGCCCAGCGGGGTTCCTGGGAGACTCCTCGCATCCTCGCACCTTCCGAGCAGCGGTCCAACAGTCGAACAGCCG
>JAQIXL010001935.1:0-15134 GCA_034700245.1 Poikilolaimus oxycercus | reverse complement strand
AGGAGAAGGCGAGAGGCAATGGTCTACACGATGTGTAGTCACCGGTATACGCGCCAGTGGCGCGTAGCGCCGCTGGTAACTAAAAGCCAGTCTAAATCGTGCTTCAGAAAAAAAACCTGCGTGAACGCCAAGGAGAAAGACGACATGTTGCCCTCTGAGGAGAGCATTCATCGCTCGACTCTCAAAGCCGATTTCCTCACCGTCCACGCGGCGTTTGCAGCATCACTACGAATCCGAAAATCTGCGGCGCGAGCACAAACGTTAGAGGTCAAAAGGAAGCCAAGAGACTAGCGGCTTCTGATGACGAAAGGGCCGCCCGGAGATTCTTTTAGCTGAAGTCGATGATGCGCCTCCTCGGCGGCTAAGCCTGTTTCCCCTCACCCGCGCCTTGCACACCTCGCTCGTAACACGAAAACTGTTCTTTGAGTCTTTCGATACCTGAGCAAATAGGCTTGTACACGAAGCGCCAAGCGAGCCTTGAAAGAAGTTGTTTGTCGAAGCTTGTGTCAAGCTTCACGATTTTGTTTTTCTTTCAGAATTTGTCGGGCACTTTGCGGGCGTTGATTAGCTGATGAGTTAGAGGTCAGTGCTTGTAATACAACGTGAGATCTCTACTGTCTCGATACATTGCAACAAGCAAAGTAGCTAGAAGGGTATCAGCTGATTTGTTGCGGCTTCGTGGTTGGGTGTTCTCGTGTCAGTGCCACTTCTGCGACTGGTTCACTTTGCTGGAGCGGAGTTGAAAGCGCCCGGCGCGATACCAAATGGATTCGGGTTACCAACTTGGCCAGCTAAATCAACTTCTTTCAATCAGCGTCACATTCTCAAGAAGCGAGAAAAGGAAAATGAACTCACGCAGCACTTTGCCCTTCTCGGCCTTGGAGTAAATGAACTGCGAGGCGTAGTGGTACTGCTCGTACTTCGGGCACTTCCAGTACCACAATCTACAATTCATCGCTGAGCATTGGACCCTTTGAACCGCATTACTTTCACATGCTTACCGTTCGGATTTCGTCGAAAATAATGAGAGCGAACGACTAAACCAACCTGCAAGTGTTCAAGAAGAGCGGTAACGGTGGAGGATTGCAGAAGCGCTGGACCGATGGATAGCTGTAGTCGCATTTGCATGTCGTCGTGCAGTGTGGATAGACTGCCACATTGCACTTCTCCGTGCAGGGTACAGCTTTTTCCTGAAATCGTCGGGGCTATGGAATTTCATGCCAATTAATTTGATCGTTCAAGTGGATGGACAAAACTAGCTCTAGCAGTGATGCCAGGGTGCGGTTTGGGAGCTATGCGCCTATACGACGCGTAAAAGTCGCCAAGGGAGGACAGGCTCTCATCGCCCTATTCTAGCGTCCTTTTGATCAAACGTTTTTTTTTCGGCTCAAAAGCTACCAAAGCAAACAAAAGGTGATTAATCGGCAGACGCACCCAAATACGACGATTCTTCGCTTCGTCGAGAACCTTCTGTGCAGCCGCAGGTCCATCGTTAAAATCTTCGAAGTCACTCAGGCTTTCGGCGCTTCTGAACGTCACGCACTAATCGAATCACGAAACGGGGGATTACTTCTCTTGTGAGGAAGTTTCATTTGAAATCTTCGCAATTGAGTCGAAACGTCTCTCTCTCATGCACTCGTTGTCGTAATTCCAGCAAAATGTGACTCTCTACAAGTTCCTCATCTTTCTCAAGACCAAAAACGCCTCACACCAATGTCTCCAGTCAAATTGTGAGATTGGGAATCGCCACAGAAGGTCCGATAATTATTCCTGAACCCGGTGCAATATTCCTCCAAGGTTCTTCCAGTTTTTTCGGGTGTGGAGACTAAAATCTTCTCAGTCACAAAATATTCATTACCGGAGCATACCTGTGATTGCAAGAAACGAAGTGAAGATAAGAAAAAAGAAAAGCATGCCTTGCTTGTGATAGCGAAACGCGAGTTATCTTACAAGACAAATATGTACGCAAGTTTTCTTCCAGACAGCAAGGCAGGAAGAAATAGAAGACTGAGAAGACCGCCAGTAACAATTTGATGCTCTTCGAGAGAGGACGATGGGGCCATCTTGTCGGCCCTTCTCTGTCCCATGTTGACATCTACGAGAGACACAGAGAACGCCACCCTTCTTCCGTTTCCATTTCATTTTCGAAACGATGTGGCGTGTTCTTCGGGCATGTTGAAGGGCCGCCGACCGATGTGGTCAACATGTGTGTAAGAGTCGCTTCCAGTTGCACGATTAGTGCGGGACGTCA
This sequence comes from Poikilolaimus oxycercus, assembly GCA_034700245.1. Lineage (NCBI taxonomy): Eukaryota > Metazoa > Nematoda > Chromadorea > Rhabditida > Rhabditidae > Poikilolaimus > Poikilolaimus oxycercus. The sequence continues at coordinate 12,883 of JAQIXL010001935.1, read as the reverse complement.
CGAGCTCAGCCTTGCAAGCAGAACTAAGACGTGATTGACGAAGACGCTCCGCCACACTTCATCACCATGTCAAGCCCAACTACGCGTGGTTCCTTCTGCGCCTCTTTAATGTGGATTTGCTTGAGGAATTCAAGAATCAGCGATTTGGCACGTTCATTGAAAAAAGGCGCTTATGTAAGACAGAGCATGCTTTTGATAATCGAAAGTTTGATTTCAAAGTGTTTTATTTACCACGCAGAGGCACGCCTAGTGTTGGAGCAGATTGATTACGAGCTTTCGAACGAGATCGGTGAGCTGTCCTTTGGCCTCTCTATCAGCAGAGTCTCGAGGTGTAGATCGTGGCAGATCGCGAACAAGGAGCGTGAATGGTCGTGGCAGCGATTCGGTCGTCGTAGTAACAAGCCCAACTGCAAAAGAGAAGATGAGTTGTAGCGCGACTCACATCTTGAAATCTGGCAAGCCGACCACTCAAAGTACGATTCGCGCTTGCAAGCCATTTCCAGCAATGTCGAAACGCTTTGACCGTTCACCACGGATGATCTTTAGGCTGAGAATCACTACGCGAGAACCAGGTTGGGCAAAGTCCTGGAAGCGTTTTAAAATACTCATTTCCTACCTGCAAAGTAACAATCTTGATCCGCGAGACAGGCCAACTCTTGTCGGGATTCTTGGGCCAACCTCAATGGAGCGTCCAAGTTGGCGATTTCGCCGAACAGTGCTTTCGCATCGCTTACTACAATTCAATTGAAAGTGTGACAATCCAATCAGTCACGACGACGTTTGTCTATCTGCACAGTACCTAGCGGCGACAATGAAGGAGATGTGAGTAAAGATTCTCCAATGAAACAAGTTTCTCACCGAAAGATCCTTGTCATTAGGCGATACTGATGATCATGATGCTGATTTGCGCACGTTTGATGAGACTGTCGAATAGATCCGCCGGAGAGTTGGGGGAGAGAGGATTGGCGTAGATCTAATCAATTTGTATTGTATAATTATTTCATACATAGACCAAACATACATAGGTCTGTCAAGTAGCGGACGCACCATGTTCGCACTACCTTTGCATGATCGTTGTCGTTCCTTGGTAGACGACGATAGACTTCGTGAAGGGGAAGAACGTGGACGAGGAGAAGCGGAGCTGGAGGCGAAAAAATGACCTAAAGCGGACCAGCCTGAAACGCTCCGGCAGTTGCATAAGGAGGGCCGGAAGCAAACTGCTACTTACGAGCTCGAAAACACATGACGCGCTAAAATAGAGTAACCGAAAGCGTTTTCTCGATGGAAAATGGTTCATAGACGCGTAGATTAGGAAGAAAACTGTTGAAGGCGCCGTACAAGTGAACGGGCTTCAATCGGAACGCGCTTTTCTAATTAGAACACAGACACAATTTTAATACTGGAGATGAAAAAGGAATGAACAAACAGTTAGGGAAATGTGCCGACAAAAATTGATCGTTGTGCGATTGAAGTGGCGTGGACTCGTGACCGCTTGGCGCCATTTTTGATATCTCTGTCCTTTTCTGACTTCTTTGTACTCTCTCCCTCGCTCGTTCTCTTCTCTCAGTTAGGGAGGCCGTCTCTCACAGTCGTTACATGCAGTGCTCACTTTTCCGCTAAACGTCGGACACCCTTCTTTGTGGGCGCCGTTCACTTTGGCAATTTCAACCTTGACTTTTCGAGATGTTGGAAGTGCATAATCAAAACATATGCCGGGTTTCAATTGAAACAGCGATGTCGATTGCTCGGAGGGCGCTTGGCTGAAGCGTTTTTTGATTTTGGCCATATTCAGTGACTTTAAGTGTGCTAATCGGCTCGACATGTCAATGGGGGAGGGAGCATCTTGAAAAGCAGGCGGAAAATATGCAGCTTTAAAAATGGGCCTATGTTACCGTTGGTGTCTTTGACTCGAAACACAAGGAGACTTCTAATCATTGTTGTTAGTCCGTTGATTCTCGTATGGTCCTCTCTCAAAATCCTGCAAGGACCTCCGAGTAGCTCCAAAGTGCCACTACGGCTGGTTCCCAACAACACGACAAAAACAAGCGCCTCCTACGCATTGGGGCCAACAGCCGACCCAATTTCAATCGATGAAATTGGTGGCCACGTCGAAACTACAGTATCCCCGCGAATGTAGGCTTTAGGCCACGACATATCACGCCCTCATCATTCACTGTATTCATCTGCTTCTCAGTCATAGCTCATAATTGCTTTCAATGGTGAAGAAAGTTCGGACTGAATGCAGCTGCAACGTTTCCTTGAGGCGGGGAACGAAGGGGACTGCTTGAGGATAAAATTGGCGCTGCGCTAGTTGTAAGTATTGCAGCTGAAGAGAACGATTTTTCAATTATCAATCTAATTACATGCATATTTTATCGAAATCGAGTACCATACTACATTCGAAGGCTGGGGAAGCCTCCTGAAGCGCCGCTTATTCAACTGGCTTTGCGCCTGCATTATACAGGACAAGCGAATCTAGGGCGTTGTTGCGCTTCAAAAGTTCAAAAGAGCTAACCTTTTTGGCTTTTGCGATTAAACCGTTTTAACGATGCGGGAAAACAAAGAAATTAATAGTCGTTAAAGTCAATGATTTGTCGAGTTTTGCTTTTGGCGACTAGACCATAGATCCCTCAATGCTTGCTTCCTCATTGAAAAATGTTTGTAAAGTGTCATAAACACTTCATTTGTCGATGTTCATGAATGCATCAAAAAAGCAACGATTTTGGAAAGCAAATGTTCAAATCTTCATTGCCAGTGTGCCATGCGCCGTATCCATATTCGCACAGAGTATCTAAAAGATCTTGATTTGAATATATTGCAATTACTATTCACGGAAAAATCATGGGCCGTAGTAAAATAGGCAAAGTTGGCGCCAGGGTGGCGCCAGCTGGATCCAGGGGATCGAGGTGGGAACGAGGTGGGAACGAGCTCCTTTTCACCTGATTTTGCTTGTTTTTGCTTCTGTTCTACGTTTCTTTAGGGGCGGGGGTGCTATTGGCACTCGATGAAAGCAGCTCACTGAAAGAACGGGGACAATTGAGGTTGTTCAAGCCCGAACCCAAAACGAGCCACTTTGATCTACCCAAAGTTCGATCCACGAGGTGGATCCACCTTGGAACGAGGTGGGAACGAGCTCTGTTTCGACGATTTTTGCTTGTTTTTGCTTTTGTTATGCATTGCTATCGTGATGGGCAGCTGAAACACCCATGTACGCCTTATATTTGGTGGAAGGACGCTAGAAAAGAGGGGTATTGAACAAGATTCAACTCGATTTCCCGAATAAGCGACTTTTGATCTACCTCAAGCTCGATCCACCCGAGAGTGGATTCAGCTATTTTCCCGTCCCTTTCGACTTCTTTTCTACCCAAACGGGGGGTGTCGTGCACCCTAAGAGCGTTGAAACAACAGAACATAGCAGAAAAAAGAGCGAAAAGCAAGAAAATGAGCAAAGCGAGCGATGCGGTAAAACTCGTACAGAGGTGGTAAATCTCGTACAGAGGTGGATCCAGGGTGGATCCACCAAACATGCCCAGGGCATGTTTGGTGGAACGAGGGTGGATCCACCCTCGTTCCACCCTCGTTCCTCATTTTAACCGACCTCGTTCCCGCCGACGGCTGGTTCCGCGGGAACGAGCTCGTTCCACCCTCGTTCCCACGTCGATCCCACTTCAATCCACCCTCGATTTTTCGTGTTTTCTCATGCTTTGCCCCACTTTTTCTGTCCTTACTAGTCAATTCGAGGGCGCTCTTTCCGATGCAGGTGAGAACGGCCCGTGGAAAGCATGAAAGACTGTGTTCCAAGCGTTTGCGAAATCGTAGATCATAATGAGGTGGATCCAGGTGGCGCCACCCTGGCGCCAACTTTGCCTATTTTACTACGGCCCAGATTTTCAGCGTAAAGTTGACGTCTTCCGATTGACACATTCTGGGTGGAAAGCCAGTGACGTACGCATTGATCCTGATCGGCCAACACGGTCTCGTTCTGGAACACCGCCGATGAACCGAATAGATCCGTTGCTAAAAAGATTGATTGCTGAAGCGATGAAAGAAGAAACCCCAGCCAAGTAAAAGGCCTCTTTCAGATGTCTTCTCGTCCTCAAACAAAGTTTTGCCGCCGCTAAGACATATCGGCTGACGACTATCCGTGAATTTGGCCGGCTTCTCCAATTGCAGGCTTTTTTTGTGGATTTCTAAATTTCTTCCTGGATTTCTTATATTCCTAAAGGAATATAAATTAATGAAAATACCTGATAACAGCAATATCATAGTCCAAATTGGTGTCGTCCTCGGAATAATTGAGATGCTTGGTAAACTTAGCTACGAATCCGGACTCATAATCCGTTTGATTTGTTCCCATGCTCACGAAAACATTCGTGCGATTTTTGAATTTGTGCACGCATTGTGCGGACATGAGAACGTGGTTGCGAGAGATCAAGGTGCCGCCGCAGTTGATGCTTTGGTAAAGGGCGGCTAATTCACGAGGACTTCGACCAGAAAAAATCTGCACAAACCACGGCCAAACCATCCCGATCGACTCCTTGGCTCGAGCTGGAAACAAGTTGAGAAAGACGAAAACGGACCAGACGGGCCGGAGGCATTGCTGGAACTGGGTCTTCAGTCTTCTTTGGAAACAACAGTGAATCCAAGCCGTCATCAATAGCGTTCAATGTGACGACGCTGGGCACGACAAACCTTACGAGCTGCTTCCAGGGCCAAGAAAGTTTCAACTTCAACACATTCCAATAAGAAAATGGGGGTGCTGTGCCGCAGTTATAGGCCAGTATTGCCGGCAAGAGAAGGATGAACAAACAGGAATGCATTTCTTCGGATGAAACCTCACGTGGGGGAAAGAGCTGGGAAACAAATTGGAACGGAGTGCGAAAGAGGAGGAGGATCATTTGAAGAACGCTTCGCTCGGCTTACTAATAAAGCGCAGAGGGGGCGTTCTTTCTATTGGCAGCTGCTATCTCAGTGTCCAGACAGAAAATTACTGGCTTACTTGCTTGTACACTTGAAATAAACCAATTTTACCGAAGAAAAAATTGAAATATCAAATGCCATTCAAGAGACGAAATTTATAGAAAAGAATGGTTGTCCAGCACTTCTTGACTTTTCGTCGACTATGCCCGTTCACATAAGGCTTCGCCGTTTGTAGCCGCTTCGATAAATTCACAGAAAAAACTTACTCGTGTAAATAGACCTCAAAAGAAAAGCTTCAATGTTGTTCGTAAACCGACCAAGATTCTTTTGCTGTCGTTTTTCGTCATCGTAAATAAAAGTTCCAATTCCGACTTGAAAGTATTGACCCGTTGAGGAGCGGATCTGCAGCGGGCCGCCATTGCTACCCGCAAAATGGCGTATTATCCCGCTGAAATATAACAGAAATAAGTCAGATATGAAGTTGGGAGCGCATCGTCGACACACAATCGCCGAGTTGTAAAGGGCTTGTGTTTTTTGTACTGTATAAAACAACTCTGTGTCTTAAAACTTTTCCAATTCACAAAGTTACGACCACTCGATGATCTTGTAACGACGATATCGCAAGATCGCCTGACGGACCTGAATTCCAAAGTCTCAGACGGAGGACTGGAAAGCGAGTTTCGAGCACAAAGTTGACGCTCTCCGACTGATACATTATGGACGGAAAGCCAGTGTCGCACACACAGTTCTTGATCGACAAAGACGGCCTTGGTATGAAATACAGCGAGTGTCCTGGAGGGATCCTTAGCTAAAGGTGTTTTATTGCAAAAAAAAGAAAAAAACAAAACCCCAGCCAAGGACGTAGCTTTCGCCGGATGGGCTTCTGTTTTCAAGCGGGGTGTTGCCGTTGTGAAGACAGATCGGTAGAAGGCTCTCAGAGAAGTTGACCGGCTTCGTCAACTGCAAGTATTTTTTTATTCAGAACCAAAAAACAACAAACCGTGAGAACAGCAATATCGTAGTTGGGATTGTCGTCGTAAGTTGAAAAATTGGGATGCATCGTAATATTGACGACTCTGCCAATCTCACCAGAGACTCTTTGTGGATTATTCGTTGCCAGAGTTACAACCACGAATTTGGACCCGTTCCGAGTCCAATGACCCAGCACACATTGAGCAGATGTGAGCACGTGATTGTGAGAAATCAAAGTGCCACCGCAGTCGACGTATCTCTCGTGCTCCTTGTGGTAGGTATAGGATTGAATCAGCACAAACCATGGCCAAGCCATATCAACAGACTCTTCGGCGTCGGGCTGCAAACATTAAGGCAGAAGAAAGCAGACCGGAGAGCCTGGAAGTTTCGGCGGAAACATAATTGAGTCCAGAGCGTCATCAACCGCATTAAATGTGACAACGCTGGGAACGGAAAACCCAACGAGCTGTCTCCATGAACGGGAAAGCTTTAACTTCAACGCATTCCAGTAAGAATATCCGGGTGATGTGCCGCAGTTATAGGCCAGAATATTGGGGAAAAGAAGAATGAACAGGCAGGAACGCATGCAATTGACTGACTTCATGTGAGTGGCTTCTAGGAAAACAAATTGGAACAGAATGAGAAGGAGGAGGGGGATCTTTCGACGAACGCTGTACTCAGAATACTAATGAAGCCTAGAGGGAGAGTTTTTTTCACTGCAGCTCTCATAGCGCCTTCAGATAGAAAATTGTTGGCTTACTTGCTTCCAATCACAACGCAGAGAAAAATTCAAAAGTCAGCGAAATGAAAGTACTATCCCGTTGGTAAACGCACCTGAAGCGGGCCGCCTGAGTCGCCCTTCAATGCCTTCGTTTTTACCCGCATAAGGTTAAACGAACATGAGTCGGATTGGAAACGGGTTTCCTTTTCGAAATGAAAGGATGAAAGGATCTTCCGACGAAGGCTGCTCTCGACATACTAATGGGGCTCGTTGTCAAGGGTGAGCTCTCCCTCAGAAGAGCTGCTCTCAAGAGGTCCAGGCAGAACATTGTTGGGAGGAGCCATCGGCACTTATACTCAGCACGAACACATGAGCATGGACGTGCTCGCAAGGCTCGAAATTCGCATTTTTCGACACCTGGTTAAAAAAGTTATCCTGAAGGAAATTTACTTTTTCGCAAAATGCTAATACAGCCAGCAAAGGTAGCGGTGGGCTTATTGCGTGTAGGTTTACAGTGTAACGCTGCGTTTGAAAGCTAAGAATGATCTGGAATTTTGTCGATTGGACAATCAGCAAACTGAACTTCGTCATAAAAAAGGTTGTATCAACTTTCGACTATTAGAAAGTCCCAATTATCTCGAATCACGAAGTCTTGATTATTTATCGCGAATGCCAATCTTAGTTGTTAAATATGGTTTAAAAAACTCTGTTGTGTTCTTCAAAGGACCAAATTGTTGGAGGAGGCGCTCTCATCCAGCGAATCCTCAGACGCAAAATCAGCCGACGATGCTTCACATAGCAAGTCTCTCGTTGATGAAGCGCGCTTTGGCGCTTCTTGCGTGTCAGCCCATTGATCGTTTGGATTATTGAGAATTATTTGATCAGTCAAATCACGCAAATATTTGTCGGCATCCCAGAAAACAGCAGGACGGTTACAGGCTCTCACATATTCCCCTTTCACGCGTTCTCTATTTGAAGCGATTTCCTTTCGCAGCCAGGTAAGCTCCTCAAAACGCGTCTCACTGCATTTCAAATATCCAATCAATTCCACCAAGCAATCGATTCTCGGGTAGTTCCAGGCTCGTCCCGGAAGCATTTCTTTGAGAATTTTCACCCGAAATTCGTCTTCCGAGCAGTCTGACAAATCACTTTCTGCGCCGAGATTGCGAAGCTCCAGCTCGTTCTCCCATGCCACCGAAAAGAGTCTGTTTGACGGTTGAAGAAATAGTCCATCGGAATGCTTAAAGAAATTTCGTGCAACATCGATTACAAGTCGAGAAAATTCCATCTGGAGGGATGCTGGAGAGTCATGAAGACGCTCCTCGGAAATTTGCTGACAAAGTGGTCGTAAGAGAGACAGCATTGTGTTTTCATCTTCATCGCTCATCATATCCGGACTCCAATCCTCTTTGTTTCGTAACCACACGCGAAGACCTTCCAAATATTTGTCCTCATCAAACGCAACAAGCATCTCTTGAAATAATATGATGCCGCTCAGTCCTCGCAGCATGCTATCAAATCCATCCTGTTCGAAATGACAACGAAGAGTTTCGAACTGTGATCGATGATCCCGTAGTTCATCAAGACAGCGCTTCTTGTCCTTCAATTGTTTGATTGTCTTCAAGGTGAACTCAGCTCTCACTGATGACCACTTCTCGAAAGATGAGCAGTTTTTAAGCAGCTGAAGAATGAATTCGTCTCTATCAAGGTCTGCATATATTCCGCAATTGTGACTTCGAAGTTCAAGTTCATTCTCCCACGCAATTTCCATCAACGCGTCACAGTTCTTACACTCGGACATATCGTACGTTAAGCACCTTGCCGCAGCAGCAATAGCAGTACGAGAATAATTCCAAATTTCTTCGAGCGATCGATTCGCACACTCTGGCTGAGTTCGAAGAGGTCTCATGCATTCCATTAGAACGTGGTGATCTTCTTTGTATAAGAAGAACTCCTTGCCTGCTAGCCATACACAGAGGCTTTTCACATACTGTTGATTCTTTCGGGCACCTTGCATTTCTTCAAAAAACTTCTCCCCGAATTGTTCGCGCGAGTATTCCGGAGCCGCTTCATCGTAAAACATGATGCTGTCTGGTACACAAATCGGCTTGCGTTTAGGATCCAAGTTCTCTAGTTCGCTTGCATGGAAGGCAGCCAGATAGAGAAGCTCTTGTGCTTTGCGAGCTGTGCTTCCAACAAGTTCTTTGAGCGCGTAGCTAAGAATCACTTCCGAGAACTCAATTCTTTCTGCAATTGGAACAGTTGCTAACTCATCGTTTTCGAATTGTCTTGAAAGCGGTCTCAAGTCGACGCCGAATCTATTCCAAGATTTTAGAATTTCATCAACTTCATCGCGATATGACCACTTGGGATTTAGCCAGACCCTTGCGCACTGTGCATATCTGCCGTGAAGCATCGCTCGTCGCGTCTTGACTAGAATATTTATGCACTCTGTCCACCGCTTCATCGTCCTATCAGTAGTATTTTTTAATTCGCTTCGAGCGAGTTTCAAGTTTTTTATCTGTTGATCTGGCGTTGTCTTCATGATGAACTGCAAAAGTGTGCGTATGCGCTCTTCGTTAACGATGGGCTGTGAGGCGAAATACTCTCGAATCTTTTCGAGATAGAAATTGATCGCGTTCTCTCGGTTTTCAAATCCACTCGCCTTCAAATCGAAAAGCATTTCTTCGTAGTTCCATCTATGTTGAATAATATACGCGAGGCAATCTTTTCTGTCACGTAATTTATATGCCAACAGATCGATTTGGTGACAAATTGATTGGACTTTGGCTTTCAGCGCTTCCAAATCACGTTGTTTCACTTGAAAATCAGTTCTCCGCAAATAATCCCAGTTCTCCATCGACACCACTTCTTTGATGTCAAAATAGTCTGTCCATGCCACTCGGTCACGCAACGCGCCTTCAAATCGCGTTATCTCTGTCAGTAAATCCGTGGTCGACTTAAGATCAGACCAGGCGAAGTTTGTATTGCTTCCTGCATGCATCAGCTACACAAAAACGTCGAAGCCAATACGGCACCTTGTAAGGCGGGAAAGCGGCCGTAGTCGAGAATTTTGTGCGCCACCTGCGGACGTAGCGACATCGATAACAACAGAGTCCTTATGTTGAAAAACGAAAACATTTCCCTAAAGAACATGTTTCTCAGATTTCTGACATAGTCTCTGATAGGAGCACGTTTTCGCACGACGGTCGTGTGTCGAAAAAAATTATGCGATATTAAAGTATTAATATAAAAAGTCGGGTATCTTGTGTAGTTAGCATGCACATTACGGAGGCAATCGCCGCGAATCAAGTGAGGGCAGGGAGAAACTCTAGGCTTGTAGCTGCATTTTGGGCCTACAGCTGAATTTTGTTTAGCCCCTTTTAGGCATGCGCGCTGAGCAGTAATTGAGTCTAACAGCAAGCGCTGTTTATAATAGCGGACCTTCACGCGCGCGAAAACTTTTTATCTGCCCACACAAATACTGTTAAGTGTGTTGATTACAGCATTTTTTTCATTTTCACTTAACCGGGCATTTTCTTTCTTCATTTTCACTTAACCGGGTACGAAAACCAAAATAAGACCGAACTTGTTTGAAGGAAATAAACGAACAGCTAGCGACACCCCTCCCTCTCACTCCCTTACACGAATAAACTCTCTATCTCTATCTAAATGTGTTTGCGTCAGAAATGTAAAGGTCCCTTGTTTAATACCCTAGAAATTCAACAAATGGAAGTCTTTGAAAACGCTTCCTAACAGATCCCATGCATCGGGAAAAACAACGTTCTTTGACTATTTACCTGTCTTCCCGATAACCAGCTGTACCAAAGATCCACGGGCGCTAAAGCAAACAATTATTTAATTATTTACCAAAAAATATTTGTCCTGCAAAGCCTGAACTTTTCTTTACCATGACGAATATCGTAAGCTTCGGTCGTCCATCAAGACTTCTTCCATTATAAAATGTGTCACATATAACTTCGAAAAATACCACTCCCAGACTAAATAATCGTAAAGGAAGAATGTCCGAGTAAACCTCCAAACATCGGCCGAAAACGGGTCATTTCGAAAACGCCCCGAATCCGGTGTATATAGCCATTTACCGTGCCCGGGAGTGATACTCGCGTCGCTGCTTTGAACATGCCTAGCAGCTCCGAAGTCTATAAACTTCGCTGTGCCATCGCTTGTGAAGATTATGTTTTCCTATTTATGGTAGAAAATAATTTTAGGAACATAACAAACCGGTGATATGTCACGATGCACAATTTGTTGGCCATGTAAGAAGGCCAAACCTTTTAAACAGTCATGAAGACATCGAACCGCCCGTGGAAAATCTTGCGATATATTTTTAAACGTTTTTTTCTCGATGGCTGTTCTCAAAGTATCACCGGCGCAGTACTCTAACAGAATATGCAGACGACGCTTTTTGAAACACTTTTTAAAGTACAATATCAAGGATGTAAGGTTTGGCGCTTACCGGTCGTATCCACCACCCATAGCATTCAACAATGTTTGCGTGCTGTAGACGGGAGTGTATTTGAACTTCGCGCAACAACCAGTCATCTTCCTCGACTTCCTCAAGTACAACTCGCTTCAGTGCATAGCGCGTCACCACTTCTCCTACTGTGCGTCTGCTCAATTTTAAGCGAAAATGAAGAGCTCACTCGCAAAGGAAAACTTCGCCAAATCCCCCTTTGCCCAGGCAATGGATATATTCCAGTCCTTTCTCGATCTCTTCGTCACTTTCCTTATTCAATGTGCCAAATTCTCGCTCGGTCGACTCTAGTTCGATTGTGTCAGATTCCTGTGACGCAGACATCATTTCTGCAAAATATTTAGTTGAAGCATTTTGAAAAACTTTCCGCTGCTGAAAGAAAACACGCCAAAACGAATTTCGACTATCTAAAACCGTGCCAGAGTTTTCTCAAACATTGAAATAGAAGCTAGGTGTGGCCTTGGACCGCTAGCGAGGCTCGTAAATCGGCGAGCCATAACCATTTTACGAGTTGTATGACTCACCTTTTTCTCCAATGAGAAAGCCATATCAGTTCTTGTTTACCCCTTCAAGGCTCTGGCATGTCATCCACTGAATGGGGGAAGGCATTGAAGGTCGTTAGGGGCGGAAAGAAGAGTAGCATGCTAAAGTTTATGCGTAGCCCCTCTGGCTAACAGTGAATTTGCCACGGCATTATATTGATTGGATTGTGAGATAATCGACGTCAGCACTTCTTTTCTCGCAACTGCTTGGGCTTCTCGGAAAGAGCGCTCGTCAGCGACCGTCGAGTGAATTTCCAGCGTACTTGAGAGGGACGATTTGATTGCTATGTTCTCATGTGCCGCTGTCTCCATTATGAGGATTCGCAAAGCATTGGCCAGCCTGATGAGATCAGTCAAGTAGCAGATAATGACTTCGGATTTCCTATCGGGCTCAGTACTGAGTTGCTTGTCTCATCCGATAATAATCGTCGTTTGCGGGAGCTAGGTTTGAGTCTTTGGATTGGGGCAACACGTTGCCTCCCGTAGAGTCAGCTTTAACTTGCTCTTTTATATTCGAGAACACACTGATAACGCTCGCACACCACCGGTATTGATTTTGGCGGGCAGCGTGTGGCGATGAGCGTGCCCTGTCCAAGTGCCGATGTTGCCGCAGACAGCGAGCCCGAGTTTGGAGAAGACCTCAATCCCGTGAAACTTCTGGGAAGTGGCGGCTTTGGTGACGTGTTTCTCTGCGAGTAAGTCGTCCTCCTGTCGATGATGATCAAAAATTTTAGAAAAATTGAGGAAGGTCAAAAGAAACGCTATGCCGTAAAGCGAATCCTCGTAGATGACAATGAAGATTGGTTGATTCGCGAACCGGAGAATCTCGGCCGGCTGGAGCATCCAAATATTGTTGCATTTCATAAGTGGTGGACTCAACCGGTCAGCTAATTCTTCTTCGATGTTGAAGTAAAGATGGGTTTTAGCACTTCAAGAAGATGCGTCTCTTCATTCAAACTGAATATTGTGAAGGAGATACATTGAGGAGTGTCATCGAGCAATGCTCATTTCGCAGATTTACCGATAAAGGCAGTGTGGAAGAATTTTCTGACAATATCAAGAAGTTGTTTCGATTATTCAACGAATGTCTCCAAGGACTAGCCTTTCTACATGATCAAAAAGTTATCCACAGAGATGTCTCGCCGGTGAGATCTTTATTTTTTTCACAAAAATCCAGGACAACATTGTTTTCACTATCGACGGAGTGGCTAAGTTCATCGACTTTGGTTCTTC
>JAQIXL010001934.1:0-15134 GCA_034700245.1 Poikilolaimus oxycercus | reverse complement strand
CAACCAAACTTCATCTTCAAGAATTTCGCTACTTTGAAGACCTTTGACTTAACCAAACTTCATCCTTCAGAAATTTCTTTTCTTTTAAGGCATTTAGAGCAAAGCAAACTTCCCCCCTTTACGAGAAGTTTTTTAAATAGATAATCTTATATTGGCATTGATCGAAGAGATTTGGCAATGTGTTAAGCAATGGTACATGTGAACAGCGCTGAAAAGTGTTGACGAAAGGCGCGTGCTCGACGAGCTCTTTCCACTCTGTCCACATTCTTTTTGCTATTGTTTGCCCTGGTCCGTCACTCGGCTTGCAATTGTCGGTCTAAAGTTTTTTTCTCTCCGAAGTGTTTCTCTTACATCCAGAAGCCATTTTGCAAAACTATGGACTGCTTGCATTGCATAAGCATTTTTCGCCAAAATCAAGCGCATTCAAAGTAAGCCAATGTTATTAGCCCAAAATCAAAACGTCAAGCTCTAGTGAAGCTTCCGGCTGGACGGCTGGACGCAGATCTTTTAGAACCGACGGGAGCTACACTATTAGTTCGGAGACTGTCTGGAACGTCTACCATCCCAGGCCTGGAAATGCAACGCCGAATACTGACAACGCAGCTGCTGGTTAGTGGTTTGAGTCCTCACAGACCGTTACTTCCACAGCTTCTTTAACAATTGCGGAAGACGGGCAGGTCGCGTGAAGCTGAAGGAGAAGACCCGCATTATCAACAAACGTGTTGACGCGAGAAGCCCATCGATCTCTTCGGATCATTTTTGTTCTCCTTCTCCCGTCTCTCCTGGAGAATTTACCCCCTTTCCATTCCAATGCCGTTCCATTTCGATTGATTTTTCTCTTGATTCCGTGCGTGAGAATGTTGCATGACAAAAGGGAGTTGGGGAGGGAGAGAATATTCGTCGTCCTTCGTGAGAGCTCGTCGCGTGTTGCCCCTCCAGCAGATGTTTACGGCTGAGAGCGAAGAGCGCGTGGCAACAACAACAACAAGCTAACGCTTTCCCCCCAGAGGTGGGCGGGGGGTCGTGGAGCCGGGCCGGCCGGATTGAGGGGGGGGGGGGGGAGGTACAGTTTCATACAAATTGAGGCAATATTCTCGAAGAAAGGGCAGCGAGATCAAACAAGGGTCTTGTCGCGAAAAGCGCACGAAAAGCGCGCGCGCCTACTGTACTTTTAATCCACCCGGTCCCTTCACCTTCGCAGGCTTTTATCTCGTCGATTTTTCACAATCTAGCCTCAAATTTTGATGCCAAAATGATCAGAAATCTATAATCTTTACCCTAGGGCACTGTTCAGGCACGATTAGGGGGAATAAATCCATAATGTTGAGGGGTCCAACACATTTTGTGGCAAAAACGCATATTTTCGCATTTTCATCGCATTTTCACCTCTATTCCACCCTCAAAAAACAGTTGCAGACCTCCTAGCTCGTCGAGACGAATCGAATGGCATATTGATTCGCCTCAAAACCCTATCAAAAACTGATTATTTTGAGGGGGTCGAAGGGTCATGGGCAGTTTCCGGAAAATCAAGGCAAATCAGCCACCATGTTGGACCCCTCAACATTATGGATTTATTTTTGGTTTTCTCAATTCTTTCTTTCGGAGCCGATAGTTCTCCATCAGATCTATCACTTTGCCCTTGAAGGTACCCTCAAACTCGACGAATAACCATACCAATAATGCTAGTCGAAGTGCCTACTATTTTTTGATAAGGTGGATCAAAATGCGCGCGCGCAATTTTTGACGCGCGCGTTTCTGTCGTTTGCGGAATCTTATTGTTAGCAGTAACGAACGAAGTTCTCTCGCCTCCTTTTCTTCTTCCTTCTCTCTTTCTTTCTTCTTTCACCCCCTCTCCTTTTTCCTTCTCCACCAGCTGAAAAGTTTTGAGGGAGGGGTCCTGTTTTTACATACCCGTGCCCACGTCTGGGCTCCATTCAAAAGAATCCATCAGGGACCAGACTGTATAGCCACGAACATCACAACCATCGTCAATTGCTAAAAGCGTTTCGCTCAGAGTGATTCAAAGAAACCCTGCGACACGGCAACGAGATGATCTCGAATGTATTCAATTCTCGTCACATCTTCAAGGCCCTCTCCAGGAGTGTCCATGCATCCATTTTCCGTTATGAACACAGGAATATTGGCATATTTCTCGCGAATGTAGTTGAGAACGGCTCGAAGGCCATGTGGAGTGTTGCGGATCCATGAGAAGTCACCGCCAACACTGAAAAAAGAAACTTGAAGTTGGAAGAGAGACTCACACTTTCCACTTTGGATCATAGCCAGATGTCACAAGAACATCTGGATGCTGCATGGATGCCATTCTCGTTGCATTTTCATCATTCCCAAGTGGGTCGTCGCTTACTTGCAGCGAGAAGTAGTAGTTGACACCAAGGAAATCAGCAGAGCCTGAAGGATTTAAATTTTTAGAGCCGGAAGAATTTACCTTTGAGCATCTTCTTCTGCTCTTCAGTAAAAACTGGAAGTCGCGAAGCACTACGCCCTTCAGCTTCTGAGAGCTTCTCGACGTGCTCGCGCATCAAGGCTGGATAGTCGCCATCCTCGCCGAAAATGGGATCGTTGAGGTAGTTGAAGCTCATTTGAAAGGCTCGCTCGGTTGCCGTTCTATCGCCTTCACTCTCAGTCGCTGGCTCCATCCACAAGGCGTAGTTGCAAATGCCAATTTTACCTGGTGCACAGTCTCACGATGTGAATGCCTCACCTGGATAACGATCGAAAAATTCTTTTTGGAACATGCGATAGGTGGACCCGTGAGCCAACAACATGTGATGGTTGACCAGATAGACAGACCACCCGACATGAGCCTAGAAAAGGGTTTGAGAGAAGGATCAAGAAATGTTACCTGAAGACCGTTGGGAGCCATTTCAATGCCTGAACCGTCGTATCCGTAGAGAGCTTGAACGAATGGCTCGTTTAGTGTCGTCCACGCCTTCACCTAAACAAATGCTGCTAAAGATTAGCTTGCGTCTCACTTTTGAGCCGAAGGTTTCGAAACAGAATCGCGAATAGTCTGTGAACCACTCAACCATCTGCGAGTTCAGCCAGCCACCACGGTCTTGAAGTGCTTGTGGCAGATCCCAGTGATAGAGAGTCACCTATAGCTCCGTGTTTATGAAAAGGTAAGCTTCAAACCAGCGGCTCGATTCCAGCAGCGAGTAGCTCGTCAATGAGATTGTGGTAAAATTCGATACCCTTGAAATTCGCTGATTCTCGCTTTCCTGAAGGCAGAATCCTTGGCCACGAGAGGGAGAAACGATATTGGTGCACCTGGAAAAGACGCTCGCTCTCATTTTGCTTCATTTTGCTTTGATCTTTAATGGTCCTTGAAACTTAAGAAACGAACTCCAAGATCCTTGAGAAGCTGCACGTCGTCGCGAAACTTGTGATAGTGATCACAAGCAACGTCCGCATTGCTTCCATCGAGGACAACGCCTTCTTTGTTCAAGAAGGTGTCCCAGATTGAGGTTCCTCGGCCTGCAACTTATTTTTAACAAAAGGCAACGGACCATCTTTCTTTGTAGCTCCTTCGATCTGGAAAGACGAAGACGAGATAGAGAAGAGAAAGTTCTCAGGAAACTTGTGCACACTTTGTGACATCTCCAGCAATTTGTTGACAGTGGAAAAGTAGGGCTTTTTAAAGGCAAACGCTAGACCGTTGTGGCCGTAGTGCAAAAGGGGAATGACGCACTAATACAAAGGGTCACTCGACCCAAACCTGTTCCTCGGTTCAGAGAAGAGACGACGAGACGAGACACCCCCGTAATACGCGGCGACTCACTCACGCAATCGACTATTCAAGACAACAATTGCAATGACGCAAATCCCTTTGTGCACCAAATGTGATGCGCTCTAGTCGCTTGTGCTCTGGATATTTTCTTGTTTTTCGAACCTGCAATTGCAACACAAATAATGTTGAAAACTGATGCTCACGATTTGTGAGAAAAAAATCTAGACGACATCGATCGGTCAGCGGCGAACCCCGTCGCGCGATTTACGAATTTAACGGCTGCGGCAACTTGCACAACATTTGCGTGGCGCGTCTCTTCCTACAAACATTATTGCTTTTATTTGCTTCTCCGACGCTGGTCTAGCAGTTTCGCTCGATTATTTTTCACGAATTTGGCTGCTTTGAATCTCCTTCTGGAACCAACAATGATGACTGGTATGTAGACGTTTTTTTTCTGCTTCGCTGATTGTGAGATGAATGCTAATTGAGCAAAAAAAAATTTCTTTTAGAACTCGACGCTGTTCTCCAAGCAGGCATAGAATTTCATCTCAGAAGCACAAAAGGACAGCCGATTTCCGAGGATGAAGCTAAATCTGATCGAGTTTCCACCAAGGATCTTCTGCTTCGTGATTTGTTCTACAACGACGAAACTCTTGAGGATCAAGTAGCCCGACTGAAATTAGACAAGGAGAAGAACGATCTCGAAACTCGCAAGGAAGAATGCCGACAAGCTCTTCTTCGTCTCTCCGAAGCTGACTCCAAGTGCACTGGACTCAAGCGTAAAATGCTTGTGAACACACTCACAGGAAAAGTTATAACAATTGAACTCGACCTCGATGCTCCAGTTCATCATCTCAAGGATCACATTACTCAACGCGAAGGGATATCTCCGAGCCAGCAACGCCTTACTTTTCGTGGCAAGCAACTTGAAGATCGCCAACTTCTCTCCGCGTGCGGAATTCGACCTGATAGTACCGTTTACTTGGTTCTGCGCCTTCGAGGAGGCGTATGCCTGGCCTTCACTCTTCACAAGGATAAACTCTCCCCAAAATAGGACTACGATTTCACAAGAATCACGAGCGACTCTACTGAGTTTAAGCGTGGAGACTTGCCCTACAAGAGACCACTCGGATCGAAACGTCACGCGTTGAAGGTTCTTGGAGTCTATGGCGGCGATGATGGATGGCTTGGAGAACGTGGAAACAGGTCGGTCATCCTACCCTTTCACCACTTTCTTTGAGTTTAGAAGTCATTCGACAGAAGGAGAATGGGCTGTGGCCTACCACGGCACAACAGACCCGCGTGCGGCACAAATAGTACAAAGCGGAGGACTCAAGCTGCTTCGCTTTATCGCAAACTTACAGTCTTGTTTTAGTCGGAATGCAAGCGATTCGCCTATGGTAAAGGCATTTATTGTACTCACGATCCGGCCACGGCTCTCAAATACTCAAAACCATACACGCATGACGGCAGGAACTTCAAACTCGTGCTTCAGGTGCATTTGAGAACTTGCAAAAACAGCCTTTTAGTCCCGCGTGGACCCCCAGTGTAATGAAGAAAGCCGTGCACACACATTACACCAGCGCATGAAAGTGGTGCCGAAGTCGCAACACGGTCTCAACCTCGATGACTACTGGGTCGTCAGCGAGGACCATGCCATTCGTCCCTACAGCATCTGCATCTTTCCGCGTTGAATAAAAATAACGATAAAAGCTTTGTGCTCGTTGCCAAATACGTAATTCGTGAATACGTGACAACGCTGTGAGATAGAGCAAGAGACGCACTTCACTATCATCGACTGAGTCGTCGACGTCGGACCCCTATGGTGTGTATGTATTTACATAGAACGCTCGCGGCGCGCTCGCCACACAGTCAAATTTCGTGGCCCCTCCCACCACACCTGCGCTGACTTTCACTATTCCTAGTTCATCTTCCATACACTGGTTCCGTCGAGCTTTTTCTAATCTGCATCTTCCCTGCTGAAAAGGCCCCTTGTCCATTGTTAGTTTCATGCCCATTTTCAGTCCACTGTCGATTTTGAGAGTATTTCCAGTAAACTTTTCGAGTTGTGTAGGGAACCAATATTCATGATGAAATGGAAGAGAAGCATTTCTCGAAGCCCCCCGCGTCACATTTATGACGTTTCGTTGACATACGTTTCGTTGAAATTTACCTTCCAATCACGACAAACTGCATTGCGTCATAAGGCCACATAATAGGCTCATCACCTGCTGATGAAAGTTTGAAAGAAGTTTCTCGGAGGCTATTTTCAAAGGGCGGTTGGCGCTCGTAGCCCGGTCCGAGTCCAAAGGTTTTGTGCCGTTAGTGCTGTCCTCATCCACGTTGGTCCGAAAGCTTCCGCGAAGTCGTCGCTTTATCGTCTCTTGGGTCGACCGGCGCTTCTTGACCATTGCCGGGGAGTCCACTCTGCTTTTGCTGATGGCAGTCTATTTACTTTGTGCTTATGCATAGGACAAACGTGATGAAATGCGGACATCGTGATACCTCGCTTGGCGCAGCACTATTTTCGTGAAGATTTTTCTTTTCTCACTTATTCACACACGATTTTCAGTGCTACCCTGCTACGCAATGTTTGCTACTATAGCAAGGATTCTGCATTCACTTTGGCGTTTATTAGCAAGCATTTTTGTCGGCGAGCGACGAAATTCACTAGGTAAATTTGCTTTCATTCCCTCTTATGCGTTAATCTCTCCAGATTCATGTGTGCATTCGACATCAGACAAGATCTTACAAGTTGGACTAGCATTTCATGTCTGGCGGATAAAAGAACAGCAAGACTCCAAGGAAGACACTACAGCGGAAGCTCCCTCGAGTTTTTCAACGACGGACCTTCTTCTTCCAGTTCTCAGCATTGAACTTTTACGTCGTAAGGCTCAGCTGCTAAAACAGCACCAAGAAGAGAAGATAGAAGATGAGGCAAAGGTCCAAAGGCAGCGAAGACTTCCCGAGGATTTCGAAAAATGGAAAGGAAATCGCAAGATATTTGTCAAGACTCTGCGCGGAAAAAAAATCACGTTCAGTCTCAACCTCAACGCTACTGTTTTGGATCTGAAGAACTTATACGAGATGGCGGAAGGCTTTCCTGTGAACAGCCGAGACCTCAATATTGCCTTCAACTTTGCTGGAAAATGGCTAGAGGACGAGAAAACGCTTTCATCGTATGGGATTCAGAACGAGAGCACGATTCACCAACTCCTGAAGTTGACGGGTGGCTACTGCCTTGCTTTCGAACTTTATGTGGACAAGTTCGCACCACAGTGGAATCGTGATTTCACAAACATTGCGAGAGATCCCGTGGAGTATAAGAGAGGAGGGTTTGACTACTATCGACCTTTGGGATCGAAGCGTTACGCTCTCAAGGTGCTCGGTCTCTATGGCAACGACGCTTGGCTGGGTGAAAACGGGCAACGGTTTGCGATGAAACTTCATTCTTCAACCTGTTTCTTGTTCAGAACGGATTCCTCGGATGGAGAATGGCCAGTGGCATATCATGGGACATCAGATCCGCGGGCGGCAGAAATAGTACAAAGCGGAGGACTCAAGCTGGTTCGCTTTATCGCATACTTACAAATTCCTGTTTTAGTCGGAATGCGAGCGATTCGCCTATGGACAAGGCATCTACTGCACACCTCACCCGTGGACCGCCCTCAGTTATGCACAAAATTTCACTCACGAAGCAAATGATTACCAGCTAATTATCCAGGTGCGAGTTCTTGCCACAAACGTGTTCATTACGCAGTGTCGCATTGATCCGAGTCGCATGACTGCGGTGCCGAGTTCAGAAAATGGACATTTCGATGACTTTTGGATTGCCAGCGAGGACGATGCTATTCGTCCGTATGGGATCTGCATCTATCCTTTCAAACAACTTTAGTTCGCTGGCTGCCGATAGGCTCACGAAACGGATTTATTGGTTTGAAATAATTGAATAGATAGTTCTGCAACTTCGGTCGGTCGATCTTTCGGTAAAAGTCCCACGGCTCCGGTTTTTGTTTGCTTTTTATGTATGTCGATGATCCGAAATATCTAAATTGGTTCGCTCTTCTTGCGCTCTGCTTAGCGTCCCCTAGAGAAATTCGTTTACGCGTTAGCCCATGGCGATCGCTATGACTTTGCGACTGACGAGTTTAATTGGACCCCCCTCCTCCTGTTCTGTCGTTTCCGTCTCAGATCGCATTTCATTTTCTTTTGCTTTCTCCTGTCTTCTGACCCCTGAAGCGCGACGTTCACTAGCTTGCTCTTAAAACTGGCTAAGTATACTCCATCGGTGAATCGTTCGAGGTCTTTAGCTGTTGGCACGTGCTTGACGAATTGGATTTGTGTATTATGTGTGCACGTTTAATTGACACGCTGAGTGGCTGCTAGTCCCCGTTCCTGCGTTGTTTGTGTGTTTCTCTGTGTTGCGCTCTAATAAAGGTACTTTCTCTTTTGTTGAGAATGGGCGTTCGCCGCAGGATTGGTAACGCCCATTCAAATACAATGGAAGGGAATTCGGGATCTCTTTGCTAGAAGCGGGAATCAACCACATCTCTTTGGAGGCTACAGCCAAGTTTTCTTATTACACTTGTCTCGGCTTACGCTAGAATATCGTGGTCACGCCTACAAACATGTGCTTCAGGTGTGTCCTGTTGTTAAAGCGAAGTACATATTTCAGTCACGCGTGTATCCTCGCCGCATGAAAGTGGTGCCGAAGGCGCAGCACGGCCTTAACATCGACGACTACTGGGTCGTCAGCAAGGACGACGCCATCCGCCCTTACGGCATCTGCATCTTCCCTTGCTGAATAAAAATAACAATAACAATTTTGCGCTTGTTGCCAAATGCACAATTCGTGAATTCGTGACAGCGCTGTGAGATTGAGTAAGAGACGCGCTCCACTATCATCGATTGACGGTGTCAGAGCCCTGTTGTGTGTAATTGAACCGCTCGCGGCACGCTCGCCTCACATTCGAATTTCGTGGCCGCTCTCTCGTCACAACAGCGCTGACTTTTAATATTCCCAGTTCATTTTCCACACAGTGGTTACGTCAGGCTTTTTCTGCTAATTTTTTGCTTCGAAGTATTGTATTTCGCAAACAAGAGAAGAATGCCAGGTTCGTTTTTTATCGCTCTTTTTGTCGAGAAAAGCTTCCAATGCCAGCAAAACTGTTGCAGAACTTGATGCCGTCCTGCAAGCTGGCATTGAATTCCATCTTTTAAAAACGAAGGGTCAGCCGAATTCCATTGATGATGTCCACCGGACAAAGTCTCCACTAAAGACCTCATTCTTCGCGATCTTTACTTCACTAATGAGACCCTCGAGGACCAAATGGCCAAGCTGGAGCTAGACAAGGAGAAAAAGTGCCAAGAAGCTATTCAGGAACAACATCGACAAATTGAATGCCGACTTGCCGAGGCTGAATCGAAGTTTACCGGACCAAAGCAAGAAGTCTTCATCAAGACACTCACCGGTAGAAGCTTCACATTTCAAATCGATCTCGCCGCTTCCGTCGAGCACTTGAAGGACTTGATTTCTCAAAGCGAAGGCACGCCGCCAGAACAGCAGCGTCTCATCTTTGCCGGAAGACAGCTTGAAGATGAACGCGCCCTCGCTTACTATAAAATTAAACCAGAAAGCACTCTGCACATGGTTTTGCGCCTTCGTGGTGGTGGATGCCTGGCCTATACACTTCACAAGGACAAGTTCGATCCGCACTGGGACTATGACTTCACAAGGATTGTGAAAGATACAGCTGAATTCAAACGTGGAAACTTGCCTTACAAGCGTCCTCTCGGATCGAAGCGTCATGCTCTGAAGGTTCTTGGAGTCTACGGAAGTGACGGGTGGCTAGGAGCAAGTGGCAATCGGTAACTCGGTTGAAAGTTGAATCAGAATTTCGCTTTAGAATTCATTCGTCTGACGATGAATGGGCAGTCGCTTATCATGGAACGACAGACCCTCGCGCCGCTGCTATTGTCCAGAGTGGCGGTCTCAAGATTGTGAGTTTTGTTAATGCAATGCAGCTGTATTTTCAGTCGGAATGCAAACGATTCACCTTCGGACAAGGCATCTACTGTACTCCCGATCCCGCCACGGCTCTCGCCTTCTCTCAGCAGTACACTCATGACGGCAAGAACTACAAGCTCGTGCTCCAGGTGTGCCTTTTGCCAGAAAACAAACTCTTTCAGTCTCGTGTGGATCCGCGTCGTATGACGGTCGTGCCGAAGGAGCTACACGGTCTCAACCTCGACGATTACTGGATCGTCAGCCATGATGACGCCATTCGTCCTTATGGCATCTGCATCTTCCCGTGCTAAAAAAGAAACGCCTCTTGTCACTTATCAGGCGCGCGCTTATTTCCACGTTTATTGTCGATTTTCGCAGTCTCGTTATTTAGCGTTGGCGCTCCACGCAACTTATTTAGTCTTGTAATAGTGGTCCGTGTGATGAAATGTGAATAATGCAATCTAAGGCACCCGCAATAAGGTTATTTGAGATTACGATTTCCTTTTGCTCGATTTTACGTGGATCTTTCGTGATTGGGAGTTTCAAGGTTTAATAAATTTTTTCTAGCCGATTTTGAACTCTACACGAGATTCATGAGTTTTGTTCAGAGTCTGACAAGTTGTTACAAGTTGGATTTGAGGTCCACTTTGGCACAAAGATGAAAGGAAAAGTCTCAAAGAAAAATATTGTACGTATTTCGGCCGTGCCCTTGAGTTATATAATTGAAGACTTACAAATTTATCTGTAGCTGTGAAAGTATTGCCGCGTTCTTTGATGCACAAATTTGTGAGGATCTGTAAGCTTCGACATTGATAAGAAGTTGAGCGAGCGTCATCAGTGTTTGAATTTGTAAACCTATTTCCTAAGATTTTCGTGGTTCTCTTATGTTCCGTGTTTTCCGTGGCCGTTCGTCTATAAAATTGGGTTGACTTCGTTTGGAAGTCGGCGGCGTCTGTCTACAAAGCTGCCATTTCGACTATAACTGTGTCACGATGCCAGGTTAGCATTTATCTATCTCAATACTTTTTACTCTCTTTTACGATAAGGACAAATGTTTCAGAAATTGATGCGGTTTTGAGAGCCGGCATCGGCTTTCATCTTCGCAAGACCCAGACGCGAGCTTCATGCAACTCGAAGCCGGTGCAATTCACAACAAAAGACCTTCTTCCTCGCGACTTGTTTTTTGACACGACCACCCTTGAAGATCAAATGGCTCAATTGAAGCTGGACAAAAAGCAAAATTCCGCCGAGACGTACGACGAAAAAATGCGCAAAGTTCTAGATCGCCTTGTTGATGGTGAATCCAAGTACACCGGCCCAAAAGAGCAAATCTTTGTAAAAAGCCTCACCGGCAAACCGCTCCGTTTCTGTGTGGATCTGGATGCGTCCGTCGAGCATCTGAAGGACCTCGTCGCGGTCGAAGAGGACATTCCCCCGGACGAGCAGCGGCTTATTTTCGTCGATCGAGAGCTTTCGGATGATGGAAAGAAGCTTTCGGACTACAGTATTCGTCGTGAAGCCACCATTCATCTGGTTCAGCGTCTTCGTGGCGGCTGTTGCTCGGCTTATAAACTACACAAACGCTGCTTTGCGCCCGAATGGAACTACGATTTTACGAACATGGACGAAGATTCGACAGATTTCGAACGTGGGAATATGCCTTACCAGCGACCTCTCGGATCAAAACGCTACGCTCTCAAGGTTTTGGGTGTCTACGAAGATGATGACTGGCTGGGAGAGGTCGGAATTCGGTTTGTGCTGTTTGTTGATGTGTTGTTTATCCTATTAGAGACGATTCAACAGATGGTGAATGGCCAGTCGCCTATCATGGAACGACTGATCCGCGTGCCGCTGCAATTCTGAAGAGTGGCGGCTTGAAGAAGGTTGTTGTACAATTGTTGAAACGGATCCCGTCGTTCTTTTAGTCGAAATGTACTCGCGCTGTATATGGCCGAGGCATCTATTGCACTCCCGATCCAGAGACAGCCCTCATCTATGCGCGCTCATTCAAACACAAAAGCAAGAGCTACAAACTTGTTCTTCAGGTGAGTTTTTGGTTTATAAAGGAACATTATTTAGTGTCGTGTGGATCCACAGCGTATGAAGGTCGTGCTAGAGACAGAACATGGTGGAGATTACTGGCTAGTCCGGGACGACGACGCGATTCGTCCTTATGGGTTGTGCATCTTTCCGTGTTAGGTTGTTTAGTCGCTTCGCGTAAATATCTTGCAAGACACTACTTTCAAGTAAATAAATAAATTTGTTCCGAGAGTTTTAAGTTGATTTTCGTTTATGCGATATTCCAAGTAAGCTTTTTCAGCTACGTTGCTGACAAGGAGTCAGACCAACAATAAAGGGAGCTAATTTTCGTGAACGTTACTGACAGGGTCTAGCGCATTGCCACACCTACGTCTTTCATAATACCTCTTTGTGAACAGGTGCAGCCCTTATCATCGAGGCCTACGTTGCGGACGAGAGCAAGCCGTCGCTTTCCTTGCAGCTGTATTTTTTTTGTGGTTTTGCATCCTCGTTATATCAATGACAGGTTTCGTTTGTTGTCTATTGGTATAAGTGCCGTCTCTAATTGTCCGCTGACTTTACGGTGCTAATGTAAATAGTTACAGAATTGGACAAGACCTTGCAAGCGGGAATAGTCGCTCACCTAAAATCGATTATTGGTACACCTGCATCGATTGACGACAATGAACGTGTGCTAACGAGGGAACTTCTTCGTCGTACCTATTTTGGAGTGGACGCTGTAGAGGAAAGAAATCTTAATAATTGTAAACGAAAAGACGACCTGGAAAGGGAAAGAAAAAGACAACTCAGTATTGATCTCATGAGGTGGACAGGTAACGATCGAATTGTTCTGAATACACTCACTGGAATATCGTTCACATGCGAATCGTTGAATCTGGATGCACCAGTGAAGCATCTCAAGAACCTTGTCGAAGACCTTCGAGGCATTCCCTTTTATAGTCAGCGTTTGATATTTGCTGGACAACGACTTTTGGATGACGAAAAACTTACTTCTTTTGGTGTTCAATCAGGAAGCACTCTCCATCTGATTTTTCGATTACGCGGAGGCTATTGTCTAGCGTACAGTTTGCACAAAGACAAATTTACTCCCGAATGGGATCACGATTTCACGAATATTGTTAGAGACACAAGTGAATTTAGTAGAGGAACTCGTCTTTACAAACGGCCTTTGGGATCCAAACGCTACGGTCTCAAGGTGCTTGGTGTTTATGATGACGACATCTGGCTTGGAGAAAGAGGGCAACGGTAAGTGAGAAATGTTTACATTCATTTTTGGCATGTACGATATGTAATGTATTTATTATACTTTTCTTCAGAACGTTCTCGTCGCCTGGTGAGTGGCCTGTGGCTTATCATGGAACAACAGACCCTAGAGCGGCTCTCATCGTTCGAGATGGTGGTCTTAAATTGGTTAATATTCCATGCGGATATCCAAAATATTGTATTGTAGCTAAACTGATCATTGCAGTCTGAAAGTTCCAACTTCTCTTATGGCTATGGGATTTATTGCACGCCAGATCCTTATACAGCCCTAGCTTATGCTGAAACTTTCACCTGGATCGGACAGCAATACAAGCTGATTATCCAGGTTTAAGCTTTTTGCTAAACAATTTCTGAAGTGTCGAGTGGATTCGAATCGCATGACGGTGGTGCCGGAGTTCCAAAACGGTCATCTGGGTGACTTTTGGATTGCACATGAAGACGATGCAATTCGTCCATATGGAATTTGCATCTATCCATGGAGAGAACTTTAATTCATTGCCGACAGTCTCGAAAAGACGGATACGAAATAGTTCTCGAAGTTTCAGTTGGACTCGGTTGATCGACCTTTCGGTAGCAGTCTCACGACTCCAGTTTTTGTTCATTTTTTTTTCTGTCGATGATCCGAAATAAATTGGTTCCTCCCCTCACGCTCAGCGGAACGTCCCCTAGTTGAGGCCGGTTGTGAAATCACCAGTCGTTTGCCATTTGCGTTCAACATAAGAGTGTCGCTTTGCCTGATTCGAGCGTTCATTAGCCTCTTATGGATTACAACATGGAAGCGTACTGAAATCGAGTGAAGTGCTTCGTGGTCTTGGCATCGGTTGCTACGCTTACGCTCTTCACAAAGAAAAATTTGCGGCTGAATGGGATCGAGATTTTCGAGATGTCCAAGTTTCAATTTCACAGAGGAGGATTTCCCTATACACGACCACTAGGATCAAAGCGTTTTGCTCTCAAGGTTCTTGGTGTCTTTGAAGACGATGCTTGGCTAGGAGACAGCGGTGCACGGTAAGTTATGCATTTATTTTTTCCGTTATCCAAATTGCAAGAACACATTCATCAGAGGACGAATGGCCTGTCGCATATCATGGCACAACGGATTCACGTGCCGCTCGAATTGTTCGAGACGGTGGCCTGAGACTGGTAAGACAAGTATTGTCTTGTAATACGAGCGCTTTATAGTCTGAATGTGTGCATTTCGAATACGGTCATGGTATCTATTGCACCCCCCGATCCATACGGCGCTCTTGCTTACGCGGAAACGTTCATTCACGAGGAAGACAGTTATCAGCTGATTATACAGGTTCGTTTCGTTTTTATCAAAAATCTTTTGACAGTGTCGGGTGGATCCAAAGCGCATGTCGATCGTGTCTAAGGCACAAACGGGACATACTGGCGATTTTTGGATTGCTAAGGATGACGATGCAATTCGTCCTTATGGAATCTGCATCTATCCTTGGAGAGTGCTCTAGTTCCTCGTGGAAATTAATCTGCCGTCATTCACATTTTCCGAAAGCACCATTTCTAATGACTTCTAGTCTGTTCCGCTCTTGTTGCGGGGGTTTTTCATCTTCATTGTGTTTCGCTGTCTGTATTTGCAGTGCCTCGTCAAGAAAATTGTGTATCGGCAAATTCTATGCGGCCATAAATTCTTTGTGCGCCTGCAGAACAATACGTGAATTCGTGCGACTCTTTGAATTGGAAGGGGGCCTCGACTAATACTGATTAGACCGGCGGCAGTTGACCTTTTGATTGACAACTTCAGCAGTTCTTCCACAATCAGCGTCGTCCGTTCCTTGCCTCTCACTTCAGTTCTCGTTTTCATTTCCGTCGCCGTCGTCACCGCTGTATGTTTCAACTGACTCGTCACTCGTTTATTTAGCCGTTCAATAGTTTGGAAAACCACGACCATGACAGGCTCGTTGATTTCCTTCACTTTTCTTACAAAAAAAAATTCTAAGAAACTGTTGCAGAACTTGACGCCATCCTGCAAGCTGGTATTGAATTCCATCTACTCAAGACAAAGGGTCAGCCGACGTCCGAGGATGATGTTCAACCGGATCGAGTCTCCACCAA
>JAQIXL010001933.1:0-15139 GCA_034700245.1 Poikilolaimus oxycercus | reverse complement strand
TCCCTGCTTTGCCAAGTTAGGGAGAGGGGGCAACACGCCAACGGGGATTCAGAGTGCCTTGAAAGAGTGCTGCTGTGCCCACACACTCGCAATGGGCCATCCTCCTGCGGAATATCATCCAAGAGAGACGACACATATAGGTCCCAATCGTTTGCTTTCGTTCAGTCTAACATTGAATATATTTGATTACCCATGAAAACTAGGTATATGCAATAAATACGTCGGCGGCAGAACGAGTTCAAGTGGCAGGAGCCACAGCAGCATTCTTTCAAGGCACTCTGAATCCCCGTTGGCGTCTTGCCCCCTCTCCCTAACTTGGCAAAGCAGGGATAACGAGAGAGGAGCATGAAGAACAACATTCTAAAGTTGGCCCTTCAATAGACGGCGTGCTGCGAGAGGTAAAAGGGAGAAACCGCTCAAAATTGGCTGGAGAATTGAGCGAGGGTGTTATAAAGGCAAATGAAGACATTTGCCGCTGTGCCACGATGAGCTTTCACTAGAAGCTCTGCTCATCCTTGGCTCGGTAGCCGCCGCGCCCCCTCATCTTGTACTTCGATTGAACTGAGCTAGTACCGGCGGCCCCTCGTTTCTCAAAGTATTATACACCATTCGATAGAGAATTAAACGGGCTTTCTTTCTTTATGCGCCGTTCGTCGGAGCGGCCCCATTTTGGAGCCTAAAAGCCAAAAATATGAAAAAAATGGGGGTCGAAAAATCACATTTTCCCCAACGAGAGCCATTTTTTCGCACTTTCTTGAGCTGTAATGTTCTAGGAAGTTGTTCTCCGTCCTATTCCGGTTCGAATACAAAAAAGATCGTCGAAAAAGGGTGGATCCGGTGCGACAAACGGCAATCTCAAAATTTGACCTCGTCAGATTTCGAAATTTGGGTTACGGTGGTTTTTCTGAACTTTTGCATTTTCTAAGTGTCACCATCGTGCTCTACGCAAAAAGTTGCTCTAGACCTCATACTCAGCTCAAAAAGTCAAAAATCGCATGTGCCAAGCTATTCGCGGGCCTCTCGTACAACGTCTCGTACGTTCCATTCAATCCAAGGAGAATTGTCGCTTTTGAATTTCCACGTTTCGATTGCAAGGTCTGCACGAATATTGAGAAGCTTCAAGAGACTGTTGTGCGTGATGTCGTTGCTCCAAAAGTTCCTTTCGTCTTGTCGGCTTCCTGAAGCTTTTAGGCGAATCCTTAACATTGCCCGTTAGAACAAATATCGACTTACATTAACTTGGGCTGTCCGAGAAGAATTTTTGAGAACCGCTCTTGCTAGTGGGCTGTGGGGACGGACGGTCTCGCGTGGCTGTTTTTGAGGCAGCGAAGTTCATGATAAGGCCAAATCCTTTAATCTGTGCCAACTTGCTCTCTGAAGAAAGCAAAAAAAAATCGATTGCCGCTAGCGTCTTCTCAGGATTTCTGACAATTGACCCCTTCGACGCTTTCCTTTCGCATTTTTTTCCTTGAAAAGCTGACTAATTGTATTCCAAGAAATGGATCTTTTCCAAAAAGATTCCATGATTCCACCAATGAGTCACTCGCTTATCGCGATTTTCTCTCAGGGTGTTATGAGCAATATGAGAAGAGAAGTATGAATCATCTTTCGGCGAAAGACTAAACCATAAGCCGAGCGAGAAGGAAGGCCCAGCCGAGCAGTTTCTTTCAAGAGAGGCGAGACGTCCTGGGAAGGATTTGCGAACGGGCGATACGGTGCTTCAGAATGTATTGAGTCACGTTCCGCGTGACTTGCAAGCTGCAGCCGTCGCCTTGTAGAAGCTGATCACTTCAGGTGTTTGAGCAAACAAAAGTATGTACAATACACGAATTTCAATTTGAAAGACGAACAATCATTTGCAATGAGAACACTCGCGCCGACTGTTGGTCTGTCATTCCTTTGTGATACGTGTTTGCCATGAAACCGCGAGTTGTCAGCGATGTGATAAATCTAAACTCTTGTGAATCTGTGATGCTCTGCATTGTATGGTCATTCTTTCTCCGACAATTTATGTTGCTTTATGTCATCATTTCCAGGAAGATTTACTGCTGAAACGTTATTTGACCGAGAACAATCACCGCGCAGTCGCTGGATGATTCTCGATGGCTCACGCGTAAATTGATGTCTCACGCACAAAGTGGCTTTACGGTTATGTGCGCGTATTAATTGAACCAACAAACTGCGACTCTGATGGGTTCTGGACTTTCTTTTGCAATGTGTGTGCTATAATATATTGACCGAACGCCGTAAGTATCGGCAGTTTCGCAACAGTGCCAGGTCGCTGTTTCAACACAATTACAATTGAGGCCACAGCTCTATCTTCAATCTGGGAAAGGTGTAAAGCTATGGGCAGCGCGAAACTTAAATGCCGCTGGATTTGTAGCGAAGCAGGTGAAATCAAAAAGAATGTGCACGTTGTCAAGTGGACTGAATGCCCGTGATGGACGGTTTCGTTAACTGCAAATATAATTCTTGGTTGTCTCTTCCTAATTCTCCATTGGTTGCACGACTATTATACCGGGTTCGATACAAGAGCGGGGGAAGTCGTCACCCTTTCAATGTTGTCGAAAAAGGCTGAAGGATGTCAGTTTTGCAATCACGAAAAGCTTCTTCACTTCGCGCGCACAGATAGTCTTTTCCCGTGCTCCCATGCCGAATGCCCGCTATCGGAGAGACCACCGCTGTCGCCGACTGTATCGATGAGCATCCTTCAAGCAGCCGCCAAGTAGTATTCTGAGAAGAATATCGTCCGTACACAAGAGCGTCGGCTGTCCATTCGGCAGCAATTCGTCATCAAACACTTCTTCCACGTCAATTGCTTCAACTACAGCCCGAGATTGGTCAAGAACTAATCTGTAGGAAATTGCTGGAGCTAAATTGGAATGCTGAAACCGCGAAGTGGCAAGCGCCTTGATCTGAATATTTGAACGCAATACGTCTCCTGTAAATAATCTGGTTTGTTGCATTGTGATGCGAAAGTCTGTCACAATTACTGAAAGAGAAAGAGCTTGTATTCTTCTGTTGCACCCGAAGCTGTCTGGCGTTGAAAAAATGTGTTCTTGAAGGCGTCACAATTCTTCTTGAATTCATTCGTTCTTCAATGAAGTCAAACAAACTGCTAGTAGCGTTGATGGCGTTATTCAACATTGAAATCAGAAAGAAAAACCGGTGAAGAACGGTTTCATCGCGGATCTATGAATATGGCTTCTGATCGCTCGGCAATGATCCTCTCTGGTTGGCGGTCAAAGATTACAATATCTTGAGCAGCATTCAGCATGAAGGGCGATCAACGAGGTGAGGTCGAGCAATGTTGTTATCGTAAACGGCTCAGGTTGGCTATCTTCCACGAGCCGTAATCGTCAGAAGTCGCAGCAGTTCCATCGTCGAAGCAGCTACGACGACGAGTTTCACATGAAAAAGCTAGACTTGTTGCCTTCATTATTTGCTCTCTTGTCCAGGAGTTTTGAATGAAGAGCTAGCCGACGGAGAATACGAGAGGGCAGACAAGGTGAGGCTGTTCCCTCTCCCTCCCTCGCCCTTCGTTGACCTGACTGCCGACTCGCTTCGGTTTGGAGGAAGCACAGAAGCACGAGCTCCTTCTCCTGGTCGTCGATGCCCGCAACGGGGGCACAATTTTGACAGGCGTTATCACTCTTTCTGATCACGGTCACGAGTCGGCACCCCTCTGCGAGACCCACTCAAGCTATTTCAGTTACCATGTTGCTGTGCCGGAAGAGCTTGAGGCAACTAGTGTAGGGCGAACTTGGTACTTGGCCGTTTTACATGCGGGGCATACAGTGTTGATGCGATTCCCTCGTCTTCATCTTGGTTTTCTTTGGTGAGTGTGATGAGTAGGTCGAGGAAGATTTTTGGTAGGCACTCGTCTGTTTCGGCAGCAAAGTATCTAGTCGTTATTTACTGGTTAAATTGGTAAGACTACACGGTCGAGAGCGTAGAATGAGTTTGAAAGCTCTTTAGCAGACTTTTGGCGACTTCGTAAGACAACAAGATGATTGCAGTCGGGGTGATCCGCCAATTTCTCGAATCGCTTGCTGTGCAACAATTATCTGGAAGTGCCTGCGCAGAACTGCCGTGCTCGAGACTGACGAGAAGATTTCAGAGGCACGAGTGCAATCCCACTCACAATCAGCACTTGCACAGCACATTTCCATTTTCAAACGAAGCGGAATAAACCGTCCAAGGTGCGCCGCCGAAGCAGCGCGTTCCAAAATTTATGCCGAGCACATGGCGAAGCCAAGGCTCGCAATTCACAGCTACCTCAAATAGCACGGAGGAACTTTGTCCAAAGCGGTATTGCCGGTGCAGAACCCCGTCATGCGATGTGCCGATAGTCGCGCCGGGTTTACCAAGTTTAAGCGTGTTCACAGTGAATGGTTAATGTGCGACAGTTTGCTGTTGGAGGTTTCTGCGTGAAATCATTACTGGAGCATCTTCTCTTGTCAGTCTACGGGAAGCTTCCTTTTTGTTGCATGTTTGGTTTCATTGAGGACATCGCCGTTGAACGGTTTCGGAAGTAGCGTTTCCGTCGGAAGGGCGAAATCCGACGTGGTCTTCACTTTACAGTTTTGGAGTTTTACTAAAAGGAATCTCAGCGGGTTCAATCGATTTCAAGACCGGGATCCGATCAGCATTTTTCCTTGTGATCCGCAAAGCAATTCTTGTCTTTTGTGTATCGTTAGCACAGAATGCTGAGTAGCTGTTTCGTCTTCCGCACATGTTTTATCCTAACTGCTTTCCTCAATCACCATCTCTTCCCCCTTACTCGAGCCTTTCCATGTTGGCGCGCGTGCTTCGGCGCTTTGGAGAACGTGTGAAGTAGAGACTGATTGCTGGACGTTAGTGTGCGCACTGCTTGGAAATCCACGGTTTCATCCTAAAGAATTTACTGACTCCAGGCCTTTTCGCAAGGATTCCATGTGGTCGACATTGCGGTTTGATGCTGCAAGATGCAGTAATGATCTTTGAAGCTCAAAGCTCGAAAGGAATTCCGCTTCTATCGAGACTGGACCCTGCCACGAGCTCTTCGAATTGCAGTTTCACCTCAGACCTTTATGAAACTTGCCTTCATGTTGATCAGTTAGTTCTAATGGTGCTGGTTCGTTCACTCAATTCATTCAGTGCAATCTATCTCACCTTCTTTCACAATCTCAAGGCGTCGTGGCGCAACACCGTCTGAATTTCAACAAGCCCGCCTTCTCTCCTCCTTCTCTCTTCGGTTTTTGAGCTGCTTTCGCATGACTCATCAAAGTTTCCCCATTTACTTCTTTCAATAAAGTCCTCTCGTCTGAGGCCGAAGGCGTTCCGCCACCCCGCCGAGTGTCCATTGTGGGGGTCCAGGAAGGACGGCGACGGCCCGGGCGCCCCTGGGGACCGCCAGGCCGAGGCCTTCACGAGCCCTTCAGCCTCTCCTCGGCCGCCGTCCGCCCTCGAATCCCGCCACCACAGAGCTTGATTATGCGCGGCGGATTGACGTTTATTCCTCGGGCATTTCTCTCTTCTCGTGGCACTCAATCTCACTTTAGGGTCATCGCGGAATGTTGCGCAGTCGGCGGTGTGAACAGTACATTCAACTCTTTTGCTGGGTATCAATCAACTCATTTAGCATTGAAGGACGGGACCTTACATGTCTAAATTCATACCAAAATTGGTTTGCTTATAAACTGTAAATGTGAAACCGCGACTCACGTTGTTATCAACGGAATTTTGTCTTTGCACTTTGCCAAATTATTGCGTCAACCATCACTGCGAATGTATGATTGTGAACTGGGAGACGAAAGTCGATCAAGTAGTGGTCTGAAGTTCGACGGAATTCAAAACTTTGAAACCGCAGTCTCTTTCAAGCATACTCCACTTGGAAGCGAACATCTGCCGATCTTGTTAGAACGAAGACGTGCCAAGTCTGCCACCCGGGGTGTCGCTGACGACAGGCCGAGGCATTCTTGACCCATTCTGAGTGAGTCTTCTCCCTCTTCCTTCTCTTTCTTCTTCTCGGAGTTTGCCTTGAAGGGAGCGTCGCCCGTCTCCTCCGATCTCCTCTTCTCACCTTTGTGAGAGACTCTCGGAGTGACGGGAGAGAAGACCGGACAGGCCAGCGATAGCGGCAGGGCGCCGCCTTATGTAACTCCTTCCTCTGACCCCTTCGGCCCCGACCTGACGAGAGCGAGGACGGGCGTCCACAGTCTTTGTGTCTTTATCGATGTATCTGATGGGATGGTTCCCACTGATTGCTAGGTCTACCCAGAAAAGTCCTACTGCGCAAGGTAATTGCCTAAATCTAAGTTCATGCGCTGAAACCGCTGCTTGATTTGTCTATTGCACAACGGTTTGATCTGCCATGCTGCTCGCATCTTGTTGTTTTGTGCCCTGACACCCGATATCATTGCCAGTTGAGAGACTTTCAATTTAAATTCTAGCATTGAAACAGCCGAGTTATTGGCTCGATTTCTGCACAGCCAGCATTCGAAAGGCGGCTGACATCAACAACGTTTACTGCAAGTTTTGTTTCAACTCAAACAGATGCGAGTGTCATGCAAGCAGTGAGCGCGCGTTTTGCAATGGCATATCCTCAATCCGGGAAACGGCGACTTACCTGGCAAGCGACGGTGAACATTTCTGTTGAGCAAAGCGCTAGATCTCATCATGTCTTCTTTTTCGACGACCATGGCTCATCCTTTCACACCTTTTCTTCCACTTCCACGTCAACACGCTTCTTGAGCACCCTGATGACTCGCCTGTTGATGTCGATATTCTTCTCTTTTTCTTCGCTTTCCTTCTCTCATGCGACTTCTCATTCCCCATGTGATCCCGCTTGTTGTGTGGCCGTTTACTGCGTGGGACGGATTCTTCTCCTTCTCCCTCTTGCTCCTTCTTTTGCATCCTTCCCCTCTTCTCTTCTCCTCTCGGCTCGTAGTAAACATATGCGTCTTCCCCTTTCTCCTTAAAGATTCGAGCGCGCGCGCTTTTTTATTCCGTCGTGCGCGAGCGCGGGAGAGTGCCAGTTCAAAACCTCTTGAGCGTCGCTTTCCCCGTCCTCTTCTCCCTCTTCTTCTTCAGTCTTCGAAGCGGCGGCGGCACGTCGCCTGCGCCAAAAGAAGAATCTCCCTCCAGGGAAATTGCGGCGCGCGCGCGCGGCATATGTGAGAGCGCGCGACTTTTTCCTCTCTCGCGCCACAAAACGTTTGCCGGCTTGCCCGGAAGTCCTCCGCCCCTTTTGGCCGCTTTGCCGCAACTTGGAGAACACGTAAAGGGCGAGGGGAGAGGAGGATGAGTCACTGGGAGCGCGAGGGGCTTTTGACCTACACGCTTTGATCTATCGCCGACCAGCTTTTTTTGTGGTTCTCAGAAGGAAAGAGATGTCAGGAGAGTTGATCAATGGATGCGGAGGGAAGGCGAGCCTGGAGGCGTGTGGAAGTGGCAAAAATTTTGAGAAATGTTTGCGCGCGCGCGCTTTTTTGACGTGGTGTTGGTGTGTTGCCGACGATGGGCGACGACGGGGGAAGGCGAGACAAGGGACGACGCTCAGAGAAGGGAAAAGAAGGGAGGAGAGAGAGGCTCGGATGTCCTCATGCACGCCCTTTCTCTTTCTCACACGCGAAGCTCACTGAAGGCATTTCGCCGTTTCTTGATGTTTGAAAATTTGCAGTCCAAGGTTTTGTTCCTATTAGGATGTAGTCTTCAGGTTCCAAATTCAGCAGCGGCAGTCTATAGCTTAGTTTAGACGATTGTTAAATACCGTTCGGTTATTTCGCTGTTTCATACTGTTATGATTAACAAAGTTACTTCTTCGCAATACTATGATCAACAACATTGTCATGTTGCAATTTTCACGAAAGATTGACAATGAAGTTGGACCATAGTCGCGGTCCGACGAGAACACTTCGCGGTTTCGAGTTGAACTAAAAGTTGCCCCGATTTTCATTTACGAATATTGTTGACTTGAACGTGCGGTCGAATTTCCCAACAGTCTACAGTACACTCGCAGCAGCCTTACAGTGTCTCACTCATCACTTCTTCCACTTGACGATGATGAGATGATGACTGATTGTGTTGCTATGAGCGGTGACTCAGCCACGATGGGCAGCGCGAGCCCGAGCTCAAACGGCAGAGGGAAGGGGGAAGACGGGCGAGAAGAGGGAGAGAAGGGGGCGGGCGGGCAGGCTGTCCCCTCCTCGATGGTCACTCTCCCTTTCCTTCCCTTCTTCTCCCTTTCTCCACGCTTTCCTTTTCCGATGTCTTCAGAGAAGGAGAGGAGATGCTCTGATTCATTGCCTGCTTTGACGATTCCTTCGCGATGTTTTGCTTGTTACTCCCCAAACTATCGTCACCAGAATTGTTCGAGCTCCAGCGCCCTCACAAACGAATCCACTCTGAAACTTTAAAACCACGAGGTAAATTTGCTTCTCAATCGCATCTGACTAGTAGAACGGACTTTGCGCGACTCTTTCTAAAGCAACTCAAAACCGCGATTCTCCTGTCTCACTCACCTCTTCGCTGATCTTTGCGTGCTCGTTGGCAATGTTTATTCCGTCTTGTCCTCCTCGAGCTTCCCCTGGTCGAGGCCGACCGACGGTCTTCACAGGAAGCCGCGCGAGTCTCGTCCCTCTCCCCTCCTCCTCCCATGTGTTGACCACATTTGGGTCGTCTCGCTCGCCGCCGCTGGAATCAAAAGCCTCGGCCGGGCTTCGGTTACGGGCCACGGCCGAAGGGGAGAGCGTCCACATTTCCGAGGGGCCTCGAATCCGTCGAAGGCGCAATGAAAAGGGGGAGCCTGGTTGAAGCCACGTGGCTCTTCTGCCTTCTCCTTGTCTCTCGCTTCACGTCAATTCGCCTCTTGCACTAAACGACCGCCGTGTTGAGAGCCGACTTTAATCGCTTCTCCTTCTCCTCCTTCGCGGGCAACGTGCCAGTCTTGCTGTCAATTTGTTTTTGCGAAAAAACATTCAGTTTGCTGTTTTGCTGAATTTTAAAGTTGAATTTCGATGCAACACTTTCGCTGATGCGCATCCACACAATTCATTGCGTGATTTTCATCACCCTTCTCTGGTGTTTTGATGTTTCTCGGCTTTCTCTCTTTTCGAACTACGCGTTGCGCTGACCTCACGAGACGACAAGCTCACAAATTCCATTTCCATTACAGAGTGCCTTGTCTTATTGCGGGAGGAGACGCGTTGCTGCTGCGGGCGTCGAGGAGGTGGCAGCTATTCTCAGAAGAGACGACTCGAAAAGAAGAAGAAGCAGAAGAGAGTGGAAAAGCACCGGCAATGCGTCATCGTCCTGTCGTCCATCGGCCGCCTCGGCTCCATTGGTGCCAACCACGACCACTTTCATCTACCTCCTCTGCCTTCTAGTTTCTGTTCAGTTCGCCGTTTCAATGTTTCCAAATTTTGACATATTTAAATTTTGATGCAGTATGGTGGAATCGCTACGGGCGTTGAATCTTTTGGGCTTCTCAATCCTCTTGACGCACTTCTGCGTCGTCTTCCTCATGCTCTCCGACTCGCGCCTCCCCCCTCCCACTCTCGGCATACACCCTTCGCGCCACATTCCCAGATTAGGTGAGAGGCGGATCTATTTCTTCTCTCTTCTTCGCCATGCTCTTCGCCTACTCACGAGCCTCGACGAAAAGAATCTTCTCATCGAAAGTTGAAGGATTTATGGAGACTTCGATCGAAGGGGTCTTCGTTCATTGTGAAGTAGTAAGAATCTGGTGAACACTTCGAAGGCAGTCCCGAGCCGTCGGATCTCTTCTGTTAAAGGTCAAGACTGAAAACCCGGTATCATTCCGACGAAATACTAACAAGATTGTCAACGTGCTCCAATAATTATTTCATGTAGAACCGTCAACTGCAGACTCTCGCACAATAACCATTGAACAAGCCGGAACTTGTTCATGTGGTAAACCCGTCGCGACTATCGGCACATCGCATGACGGGCTTCTGCAACGGCATTACTGGTTTGGACAAAGTTCCTCTGTCTTATTAGGTAACAGCGAGTTGCTGGCCTAGGCTTTGCCTTGTGCCGAGCACAAATTTTGGAACGCGCTGCCTAGGCGGCGCACATTTGACTGTTTAGCGCCATCTAAACTATCCTTTGCTAGAGCTTTAACAAGCTCCTGCTCAATCAAAAGGACGGAAGTTTCCACACCGGCAGCAAAGAGCACACTGTTTCTGCTTACATTAGGAAACTGCCAGAATTGGCGGTTTCAGGGTTCTTTAACAAATAGCTTGCTTCCCAAGAGGCCAACGATTCTGCGACAAAGAAACTAAAGAGGCTTACAAGAGTTTCTTCCGGAATTGTCGCCCTTCGTGGTTGTTCATCGCTATGAAGTACCTGGACATTGTTTCTGCTTAGAGCTATGGAGTGCATCTTCTCGTGGTTTCCGACCTAAATGTTTTTCGACATCATGCGCATCTAACAACGTCCATCACATTGATCTCAATTTATCTAACCAGAGCGAAACCTTCAACCGCAATGTCCTCTCCCTTTGACATATTTTCTTATCACTGTTGAGTGAACATGATGAATGCAGAAAGAGAACGTTGGAGAGACTTGGTGATCAAGAACCAATGGCGGAGCTGGGGGGAGGTTGAGGGAGATCGAGTCGTCTCTTCTGAGGACGTCCGCCGCTCGACGCCAGCAACAACGCGTCTCCTCCTGCAACAAGACAAAGCACTGCGCATGGAATTTCGGGACCGCGATTATCGCTAAATTGTGCGGTTCCTCGATTAGTACAAGTTTAGAAACATCGAAGCGCGTGGTTGGAATGCAAGCTGCTGGAACAAGACGACAATGAACAGAGGCGACTCAAAACACTAGGAGACAATTTTGAAGTGGTGAACCCGGCGCGACTATCGGCACTTGGTACGGCGGGCTTCTGAAATCGCTTCCGTTTGTTGGACAAAGTTCCTCGTGTTATTTGAGGTAACTGATGTTGCAAGCCTTGGCTTTGCCTTGTGCCTGGCACAAATTTTGGAACGCGTCGCTGCGGCGACGCACATTGGATCTTTCGTTTCGCTTGGAAAAAAGAAGAAGGTGGTGTTTCAGACTACGCATTTCGACTTCTTCGTCACGCTTGGCAATGCGCTCACTGCATGAGGACATCCGAGCCGCTCCCAGCCCCTCCTCCCTTTCCCTTCTCCGCATCGTCTCGTCTCGCCTTCCCCCGTAGTCTCCAATCGCCGGCAACACACATTGATCAATAAAGATATTCAACATTGCTTGACAGCCAAATCGCTGTTTCGTGACCTGTTAATATTGTATTTCAAAGGCGTGTTTTTTGCTCGTTGGGCATTTAGATCGGAAGAAAGATGATTCCAATTCGCGTTTCAATCCTGCAGTCAGACCGAGGTGACGGTCGTCGACGAGTAAATATTACTGGTCCTTTCCGCAAAGTCTACAGCACTCCTGAAGCCCTTGCTGTGTTTCACTCATCACTTCTTCCACTTGACGATGATGAGTGATTGTGTTCATGTGAGCGGTAACTCAGCTGTGATGCGAGCCCAAGCTCGGCGCCCAACAAATGAGACAGGGAGAGAAGGGGGCGGGCAGGCTGTCTCCTCCTCGATGGTCACTCTCCCTTTCCTTTCTTCTTCCTTTCATCTCGCTTTCCTTTTCCGATTATCTTCTTTCTAAACTTGACGAAACACTAATACTGTCACGAAATTCGCATAACCGTTTCTACAATATTTACGAAGAATAACGAAAGTGCATAAAAGCAACTCCAACCGGGAGGCCAATTGCGGAAAGCAGTAAGGCTAAAACTTATACTAACATAAGCATGAAACAGCTAAATGAAAGTTCTGAATTACATTAAAAGCAAGTATTGTACAATAGCATTTTCAGCGAGTGAATTTGGAGGATAGGAAATGCATCACCTAACTTGAACGATGACACGGCGGTCTCTACGGAATCAGGAAAACACGAAACCTTCAAACACCATTCTTACAATACTTTATCGCTGGTTGCTTTGTCTTTATTGATTGTGAGTAGAGAAAGAGAGCGAAGTTGTTAAAGAGTTTTGGAGATCGAGGGAGCATGAGATACTGAATTGCAGGAGAGTCTGATTATTGTATAAGACAAGAAGAATTTGGCGAGGATTTAGCGAGTTGTTGCTTTTAAGGGTGTCCTCGATACTCGCACCAGCACGCCTTTCACGCGCGCAGCATCGTCTCCTCACGCAAGCATGCAGTGTGAGCGCGTACTTCTTGAAATTCAGATGGTGCGCTGCGAGACTGTGAAAGAATAATTATATACATGTGGCTCCAACTAATTGAGGAGCAGCCTAAGAAGCAGTTGACGGACTTGATGTCGACGGTGATAAAGAGCGAAGCTAAAACAGTGAGGTTCCATCATTACGAAATCGTTAAATCGAAAAAATCCAAAATGGAAACGACGTGTCCTGAATTGAGGAATGAAATGCTCGATCAACAAATGGCCGCGTTGAAACTGCGAATTCATGCTCTCAACGTCGTATTGTCTAGCCGACCACGCCTTGATAAACTATGCAAAACAGACAAGACGCCAGATACACTTCGCCTCGCATGAAACAGCTGAATGAGTGTTAACTCTAAAACGGTCAGCTGAAAGGCCACGTTGGATTCCGGCTGTTCGCTCGAAGGAAGACGTTACAAAATGGTCGAAATCCTGGATGATTATCCAAAGCCTTGCTTCACGACATTTACAAAACCACTACAGCCGCGAACTGACAATGAGATCTCCCCTGAGCTTCAAATTTCCGAAACGAGTCAAAGCTGGGCCCGTCGTGGTCATTCGCGACTTCGAGAAGAAACGCGTGCTTCTGTGCGCAGAGCTTCCCCGAACTCCTTTGGCGAGTCGGCAATCAATGTTTGTGAGAGAGCCGGAGAAAGCGCTTCGCCTTGTATGCCCTCGAGTTTTCCTTCTTCTCTCAAAGTTTGGACACGAGCGCAAATTTGAACGGAGGATTTCGCTGTTTCAAGTGACGGGGAAGTTTGAATGCCATTCCATGGAAAGCAATCCGGCCCCCGCCGAGGGAGACAACACTTTAAATACTAGCTCAAAAGGCACAAACACGCTGAGAACAAACAGACATTTCGAGATCATCGTTGCACAGCAAGCGATTCGAGAAACTGGCGGACCACCCCGAGTGCTATCATCGTATAGTATCGTCTTCGCCCGTCCCGCACAAGCGAGCCAAGTCTTTCACGTCCCTTCATCGATGCTGATCAGTCAAAGTAGCTAGATTGAATCTTGTGCAAGCCGTAAAACAGCTGAATGAGTGTTGATCACATGCAAGAAAGGCTATCCGCACATGTATTGTACCTGAAATATTGAGATGAGATCAGCTAAAATCATCCGCCCTGTTTGACTCCAAATTTACAGAAATAGTAAAACCGTCAAGTGCCTAGTGATTCGACAGATTTCAAATCCCCAACGATCTGAAGTTTGTAAATGAAAGCACGCACTTACCAAACACAATACAAAACGCTGCGCGATATTCATGAAACTTCTGAAACCGCGAACTGACAATTTCAGGAACGCGCTCAAAGTTTTGCCCTTGCGAGCATCGACGACCAGGAGAAAGAGCTCGCGCTTCCGCGCTCCCTCCGAACCTCCCGTAGACGAGTCGGCAGTTAGGTCAGTGGAGGGCAAGGGAGGGAGAGGAAGCAGCTTCGTTCCTTGTATGCCCTCGCGTGTGAGCTTCGCGTGTGCTTTTCTTGCTCTTCGTCTTTGTCTCACTTTCTCCCCTATTGCAAAAGACGTGTTCATTGCTCGTTAGGCTATCGCATTTGGGTCAAAACGAAAGTGTCGTTTTGACCCCCCTTTATGCTCCACCCTGACCAAAAAAAAGTGTTGCCAATTCGCGTCTCAATCCTGCGTCAGTGCAGAAATCGAGCCAATGGCTCAGTTGTTTCAATGTTTTAATTTAATATGAACGGTTTCAAATTATCAATGGCGGCCGAAGTTCAAGATTTTCAGGCAACAATCGTTGGCCAAACAGCAAAGTGTGAGAAATGTGTCAGTTTGTTGTTGAAGACCTCAAAATCAAGCAGCTGTTTCAGCGCACGAATTTAGAGGAAGGCAAACACCAACCGCAGTATCTTTCTTTCAATGTTGAGTAAAATGGAAATCTTCAGAGACGGAGAATGCAAAGACTGCCTACATTCATCCCCCGCTCTCACCAGGCCGAGACTGAAGGGGTCAGAGGAAGACGAGTTGCATAACCTTGCCCTCTATCGCTGGCCTCATGGAGTGACTAAGTGAGTGCGTCTCTCATTGTTGACTGTGAGAAGCGCTCGCTGTTGTCTCCTCATTGGGATCGATGAGCAAAAAAATCCTTATCTCTCCTTTTTCTTTCTCCAACGCTTGTCCTTCTGGTGGCCCCATGAAGCAAATTCGAAGCAGTTTTAAGTCTCTTTTATGTGTCTTACAGCGTAAAAGCTTATCCTGTTTTCTTTCAACTGTGGCGACAGACTGTCTGCATAAGGTTGACGAGAATGTTATTATGTGAAGAACTTTAGCTGAATTTTCATGAAACATCCACCTTGTGCGAATTGCTTTTATTGCGATCAGTGGTCAAATGAAGGTTGCACCGGGCAAAAAAGGCGACTGGGTCAGACCCTTAGGGGTACCCTGGAAGGCGACTGGGCCGGCTACATGAGTGCTTCTGACTGGCGACTGGGTCGATTCAATGCACTCCCACCCCACAAGCGACTGGGTCGTTTCCATAGACCTTTTTTTCGTTTACTTCTTCATCCCCTTTGGTGCCCTTCACATTTCGTCGTTACTATAAAGGGTAAATTTTCGTCCACTAGTGGCGGCGACTGGGTCAGTCTTGTAGCATTTTTCACGGACATTAACTTTGCTGAACATGCCAAAACTCGGCAAGGGCTTGCCGGGGTCGGGGTAAGGGCTTGCACCGTTTTGGGTTATTTTGACGAAAAATCGGTGTTTTGAACGTCAAAGTCTCG
The DNA here is from genome assembly GCA_034700245.1 of Poikilolaimus oxycercus. Taxonomy (NCBI): domain Eukaryota; kingdom Metazoa; phylum Nematoda; class Chromadorea; order Rhabditida; family Rhabditidae; genus Poikilolaimus; species Poikilolaimus oxycercus. Next base: position 170 of record JAQIXL010001933.1, on the reverse strand, counting down.
GTTTGAGACCCATATTGCAGCTTTGAGCGGTTGCGACTGGGTCAGGGATGTAGTATTTTTCACGCTGAACAACTTTGTAGAACATTGGAAAGCTCTACAACCACTTGCCCGGGGGTGAACGAAGCTTGCCCCGTTTTGGCAAATTTAAGCTTAAACTGTCCAAAACGGGG
>JAQIXL010001932.1:0-15152 GCA_034700245.1 Poikilolaimus oxycercus | reverse complement strand
GGGGTCGAATGTCCACTTCGAGAAATGTGAAGTAATACGTTTTGTTCTCCGTTCTTCGCTCTTTCTCCCTATGTATTTAGGTTTTCACAAAAGTGGAATAAAAGACAAATAGTGGAGCACATTTGAAACGAGCTCACCTAAGAAGAAAAATGACTTGTGCTGGTTTGATCTACACTTGGACTCGAAGCGAAAAGCGTCAGTTTTTCTGTCCTAAACAGCGGGAGACCCCTTCTGCAGCTCAGAAAAATCTCCTATGGTTATGACCCCCTTCTGCGTTTTTGGGACCCCTTGATGGAGGACCCCTTCTGCGTTTTGAAGTCCCAACACCCCCGGTTTAACCACTGATTCACGGTGAAACTGTTAGCAGACCAAACTCGTCATCATTTGAAGCTTTTCAATAGGTTTCTTGTCGATTGTGTGGCATGCAAGTGAACACAGTTGTAGTTTCCCATTTCAGATGCTCCCTCCCCGAAACGCACTCGACCAAACGACTTCGGTTTTACGAGAAAAGCGATAAGATAGTGAGTGGAACGTGCTTGAGTGAGACGACGTCGTTACGAGGGAGGCGGCTTGGTCTCTTCAAGTCGGTCGCGGTCAGTATGCCAAAGACTGAGTGAAGAGAGAGAGAGGGAAGAGAGAGAGGACGGCGTTGGTGGTCGGGGCGTTGCCGTTGGAGAGCCTCTTCTCTGAGTGCTTGTGATGGGGACGCTCTCTTGGCTCTTTCCTCCTTCTCCTCCTTCTTCTTCCTCTTCTTCTTCTGCTCTCCCTCATGTCGTTTCTCTCTAAGCGAACACACTCAAGGCTCCCGTTCCGCTTTTTGCTTTTTATCACAATGTTCTTGTCTCAAAAGTTGTTCTTCCTTGTCGATATTTCTGTGCATTTGGAGAGAGGCGAGACTCTTCTTCCCAGGGGAGATCACATTCCGTGACCGGTCCAGCTAGCATCGCCCAGAGGCGTCCGTGTTTACATGATGGTTTTCGGGCTTCCCTCTCCTCCTCGGAGGACTTCAAAATGTGAGATGCGCGACCGACCGGCCTTTGTGATGCTGGTCGTTGACTATGCAGTGCGCCTATGTTTCAAATGACTTTTATTCTTTTCTTGCCTCTTCTTGACAGTGAGTTCTGGATTATCGCTCTCTCATAATTTGTCAGCTGTTGATCGGCATCCTCTGTCAAAGTCTATCGTGTATATTTGAAATCATTTAGGTTTCACTTGGGGAATTTCTTCAACGACTCAAAAAGTGTTCAGTGGTTTCTCGCTCTGTCGGTTGAGTTGAGGGTTGTTTTTGACGCGGCGCAGCACCCCGCCGCCTAATCCTCACACGAGTCGCGGCTTTTCTCCATTTTCCTCTGCATGTTTCCAAAAAGTCAGAACGCCCTTGTGGTCTCCCTTGTCGAAGAGGCTCTGACAGAGCTGTACTTGATTCTAGCAAGAGGACGCCGCCGTCGTCTCCCCTCTCTTGCCCTCACCCCGTCAACCCGCCCCGTACCTAGTGGATCCCGCCATGGTGATCAACTTGTTATGGCGTGGCGGGGACCAAAACTAGTCTCTCCCTGTCCCTCTTTGCAAGGCATTGCATATCCCCTCGCGCCACGTCGCCCTTCACCTCACAAATCAAAAAAGGATCATCCACTGAGGCTCAGAAAGAGAGAGAAAACGCACTATTTTGGAGCGGCTGGCTCAGTTTCTGGTGTTTTGAGTGCTAGTGACGACCTCCTCCTTGAAGAAGATGGAGAAGAGCAAGAGCAAGAAAACGATCTTTGTTTGTGCACGTCGACCCCTGTCTCGTTTTGGTCCTTTCTTCAGTCTTTCGTCTTACTCGGTTCTTCACCTTCAACCCGGTCCAAATTAGTTTCAAGAGAACGCTGGAAGAGAAGAAAAAACTCAATAGAAGACCAAGACTAATCCGCCACATGTGTATTCTGTGTGGTCCTGTTGCCGCGATGAGAGGAGGAGAAGAGAAAAGCAGAGGAATTGACTTCTTTTCTCGAGAGGCGCTAAGAATACTCCACTGGAAGGGGGAGAGAGAGGACGCCTCGATCACTCTGATTTCTGTCTGTCGATGACGACCCCGTTGGGGTGTTCCCTGACTGCCCTCTTCCCCCTCCCCGGGTCAACGGAGGCCAATTTTCTGCCACAACTCAACGATCGGATGAATCAGGCCTCGAAACATAGTCTGTACTTCTCTCTCCTCCTCCTCTCCCCTTCGAGTTGATCTAAAGATAGATCAGTCCACTCATCGATTTGACGTCGCCGGTTCAAAGCCGTCGAAGGCACTCGATGAAAGTCGCAAAGGCTGCAAGACCGCCTTCTTCGTCGTCTCGAAAAAGGAAGAGAAGACCTTGACAAGGAATTGAGAGAGCGAGAAATATTGTTGCTTCCCCCTATTTCGGGCTAGTCAAAGCCTCGCTGGCGCCTCCCTAACCAACAGGCGTGTAAAGTCGTTGGTGGGACGTCTTCGGTCGTCGATGACATCGTAAAACGCTCACACAGTGCTCCTTCTTCGCCTTCTTCTTCTTCTCTCCTCGCCCCATTCGAAAAGGAACGAATCAACAAAAACAAGAACGGGCATCATGAGCATTCCCGGTCTTTTAGAGAAGAAGGAAGGAAGTTGGAGCTGACAAAAAGGCAAGGAAAGAGATGAATCGAATTGACACATTGGATTGTGTTCTCCTACTGACCTAAAAACCATCGCCGAGACACGCTCGCGCGTCACGCTCGAAGCAACTACAAAGGAACACCCAAAACGCGTCTTCCAGTCAGCTCCGTGCCACAAACACCACGTCAGGGATGCGCCAGCACTCACGAAACGTGCAAGCGTCGCATCACGAATTCTTCATCAAGGTCTCTCCATCGACGATCGTCTCAAACGTCGTCTCATCAACGCTGAGGAGCAGCGGTGGCCAGTGGTGGGCGCCCCACGGCGCCCTCTTCCCCTTCTTCACATTTCCCCTTTACCTCCCGCGACCCTAAAAAGAAAAGCCGAAAATGGCGCCGATGCCTCCGCCCGATGACAATTTGCCCGAGTTGGACATGGAGGCCTTCGTGCGCCTCCTCAATTTCGCCTTCTTCCTCTTCACGTCGATGAGGTAGTTTCTTGGTCTCTGACACGTCGGTTCTAAGTTTCAGAGATGAGCGCGTTGACGGGGTAAACGAGGACAATGCAAAGCAGAACCGTCAACATGCGGAAGGAGCGGCGGGGTATCCGAGAGGAGAAGGTGACGACTCGGCGGCGGCAGGAGCACCACGCGAGGAGACGCAGCACCGCCCCTTCAGCGCCGCAGTCGAGGCGTCGGCCATGGACTCGCAGCCCCCAGGTGCTCCCTTGCCCCCTTCCACCTCCTCTAATCATGTCAATCCCCAACTCAATCGAGTCGCTGTTGATTCCCGAAAGTCGAAATCCCCGATTCGGCGGATAATCGAGACAACTCGGACAGTTACAGTGACGAGACGCGTGGTCGAGGAACTCGACGATGGCTCGTCTCTCGAGGTAAGAGAAAGTCTTTTTTGATGAGAGACTCGTTCTCACCCTTTCCCCCTGGCTGCCAACTCTCGCGAGTCTGCCAATGTTGTTCTCTTTCTCTTGATATGTCTGGTTGAAGTGAGAGGGGGGATTTTGTCATCGATGAGAGAGTGAAGAGAGGATTTTGGACTCTCTTCCCCTGGTGCCCGTCGTCGTCCCTTCGTGGCGGGCAGGACAGTCTCTCGTTTTGTCCCCTTTTGTCGACTTTTGACCGCGGGCCTCGTGTGCATTTCAAATCCTCCCCCACTCTCTTCTCTCCCAGCAGACAACATCATTGGCATTTCGATCTTCGGTTCGGGGTTTTTGATTTAGATTCTCTTTTTATACAAGTGATGGGCATAAGAACGTGGCAGCGATTTCGCTATGTTCCTTTCTTGAAGAAAGATTTATGAAACAAAGATTTTTGGTTCACGCCCAATTTCTTGCTAATCGAAACTGGAACGCCTGGCATGTTTCTCGCTGGGGCAGCATGAGAGATTCCCACACCGCGTTCCCCCTCCCTCCCCTTGTCCATCTCAATCAATGAACTTCCACGCCTTCCAGGTGGCATCGCCGCTGGAGTCGTCCACGGAGACAAAGACGGCCGTCGAGCGCCGCGTGCTCGATGGCTGCGAGGCCGCCGATCCCTCGGCTCTCGTCTTCGACTTGCATTTTGTTCGAGACGATCAAGGAGAAGATCTGATTCCGACGACTTCCTTCGAAGCCGAGGACACATCTCGTCAAAAGATCGAAGTGCGCGACGAGAGAAGGCGGCTGGCAGGAGAAGGTGTTGCTGCCAGCCGAGGAGAACCGGTCCATGCCCTGGCTGCCGAGGGGAACACCGCGCGAGGCGCGACGCGCTACTCTACCGTGAAGACTGAAGACGATAAAGGAGAAGGGGAAGAAGAAAATGACCTGAAACGCTTCGTCGAGTCTGTCGTTCAAGAGGCAATGAAGGAGGAGGCTTTTCACGAGCTGAAAAAGTCTCGCTCGAATGAGGACCTCGAAAAGGAAAAGGCGCCACCGCCCCGGAAACGCTCGGTCGTCGACGATTTCAACAGCTTTTACGATGAAGAACGTAAGAATTGCCCGAATCGAATATGTTTCAAATGTTTTCAGCGCCGCATGTTATGTCGTCGCGTGAACCGGAGATCTTCGACGAGCCAGTTGTTATGTCGGTGAAACGCGGCGTGCACGCGCCAACGCCGAAGAACTCTGTTTTCCATCACGCGCACCCGCTACTAATCGGTGAGGGCACACAACCTCGTTGTAGATATGTTTCAGATGAGTCAGGAAGGATGGTTAGTGAAGTGGTAGAGGAGGAACAGTTGGATCTGCCTGATGGCTTCCTCGACCATCTCACTGATGAGAGACAGAGAAGAAGGCCACGGCCTCTGTCATTGTCCAGCTCCGAGGAGTCGACTCCTTCGCTGCTCATTCATTCGCAAATTCTCACCGAGTCCGAGGTAAGTCATCGGTTTCGAGTGATTCGTATACACTTTGTCATGTTTGGTTGGCAATTAATACTCGCTTGCGGTTTTGAACGGTTCATTGTTTTGTGCTCGTTTCAGGTGGCCACGCCAGTCACGCCGATCTCCATCGACATGTCCCTCGTCTGCCCTCTCGTCGCTGGACCCTCCACCTCGCCCGCCTCGAAGGCGTGTCTCTGTGGTGCGTGCGCCTTTGAGCCTTCCGAGACCACACCGCCAAGAAAGAGATCGGAAGGCGCCTTGAAGCCAATTCCAGTGGAGACTGTGAAGGAGGAAGTTGTCCTTGTCGATCCAGTGGAGATCAGTCTTGAAGAAGTCTTCAATCCACCAGAAAGAAGAGACGACTTTCTGGAAGAAGTCTCGGATGAGGAGTTCCGCCGCTTCATTGACGAAGTGGTCGAGAATGCAGAAGAATACCTGAGGGCGACGGAGGAGAAACCTTACGTCCAACACAATTTGTCCACTGTATTTGAGGAACAAGAAAGGGAAAGGAAGGCCGAGGAGGACCGACATTTCTTCGCGACGATTGTTGCGACTTCATCAGAAGCAACGGACCTCGAGTTGGAAGCTGGAACCTCGAAGTTTGAATTATTTGAAGAGACGCCAATTCTGGAATCACAACAAAGCCCCGTTCAAGCTCGAAATGCAGCCATTGAAACCGGTGAGAATGTGTCTGAAAAGGCTGCCTCCAGTGGTTCCCCGAAAAGGCGACGCAAGAAGCGACGAGAAGAAAGGGAAAGGGGCTCCCCGGACACCGATGCCTCTGATACGTCGTCAAGGTCCTGGAGCTCGAGCGGCTACGAGGAGAAGAAGTCGAAGAAAAGGAAGGAGAAGAGAAAACCGGCCGAGATCTTGCACTATGAGACCACAGAAACAGAGCCGCGGAAGTCGTCGGTCGTTGAGCCGCTCAGTCCATCGGCTATCAATCTTGACGACATCTTCGCTCCACTACAAGTGAGGAAAAATGAGGAAGCGATAGCTGAGATGCCATTGTCGATTTCTCAGCCGTCGCTTGACATTTTCTCAGCGAAACTTACTTCAACTGAAAGCGACGTTCACTCAACAGAAGTTCTTGCTGCCTCGACCTCGAAGCAGGAAGCAAACAAAATCAAGAAGGATAAAACGAAGAAGAAACGCAGTTCGAGCTCGTCGTCCTCCAGCTCTTCCAGTGGTTCGTCGAGTGACTCGAGCTCTTCAGAAGCCAGTGAAACAGCGGTGCAGAAGAAAGAGAAGAAGAAGGCCAAGAAGAGAGCGAAGGCCAAAGCGAAGGAAGAGGCAGAAGTCGTCGTTGCAAATATACCAACCCCGGAGTCTGCCGTCGCGCCTCTGGAGCCTTCGGCTATCTTCCTTGACGAAGTGTTCGCGTCTCCAGCTGTGGAACCGACGCGAAAAGTTGAACAACCATCACTTGCGAGGATTGAACTAAGTGCTGCGTCAGAAACTGCTAATACCAGCGACGATTTCATTCAGCGACTGATCACCGAGAGCTCAGAAGCCGTGAAGACTGGTTTCCCTATGGCTGAAGAAAGATTGGAAAGCAGAGCGTTGACCCTTGACACAGAGGAGACCAAAGCGGGACCGTCATCTGAAGCCGTTGAAACACTCGAGTCATCAACCATCTCGTTGGATGAAGTCTTCTCACCTTCTTACGAGTCTCACGAAAAACTGACCTCGTCTGAAAACATCGTCGTTGAGAGGAACTTTGAACAACCAACCCACATGTCGGCAGCAGCGAGCGAGATTCCAAAAGCTGCCGAAACTCAAGCGCATGAAACCGCAAATTCCAAAGATGACTTCAAGGAGTTTATCGAGACTGTGGTCACGACAACAGAGGAGGTGAAGCCCGAGAAAAAGAAGAAGGTCAAATCTTCGAGTCGCTCCACGTCATCAAGCAACTCTTCTGATTCTGATTCCAGCAAGAAAGAGAAGAAGAAAAAGAAGAGAAAGGCTGAAGACGTCCAACGAACTCCCGAAAGTGTTCAAGTCGCTGAGCCATCGACGATCTCTCTCGACGACGTCTTCTCACCTTCGAAGAAAGCGAATGAAAAGGAGAGTGCGAATCTGAAAGAAGAGAGTTCAAATGGCGTGGACCAATTGAAAATTGCACAGTCACAGTATCAAGAGGAAAGCAAAATCGGTGAAACTGACTTGGTCATCGAGCAAAGAGCATACTTTGAAGAAACAATCGCCATTAAAGAGTGGACTGGGAATGAACCTTCTACTTCTTCTCATGCATCGGAGGAGAAACCGATAACAATTCCGTCGCAAACGACAATTAAAATCCAGGCTGCCGAGCATGCCGAAGAGACGTTGCCTTCGACGAGCAAGAAGTCGACGACTGTCCGACCACTCAGTCCTTCATCTATCGATCTCGAAGATGTCTTCACTCCTATTGTCAATCGACCGGAGGAGCCAGAAGAGCCAGTAGAAGAGCTGTTTGTGAGAAAAGAAGACCTAGTGCAGCCCTTCTACAGCTTCAACGCTCGTCAAGTGGAAGTGTTCGAGGATCGATCCGTCGTTGACCCGGTGGACATCTCCCTCGAAGACATTTTCAATCCCAAACCAAGGGTGTATGAGCCCGAGCCTCACATCGAGGTTTCCACATCGAATACGAAAGAAATTCACGATCGGCATTTCCTCTCAACCGGGACGACTCGCACGCCGTGCAGCTCCCCGGCCGTGGAGCACCACGAATTTGCCGGCGAGTCAGCGCCCGTGGCCTTCAACGACGTTTTCGTGATTCTGCGCAAGAAGGAGAGGGAGGCGATCACAGGCACCACTGTTCAGGTGAGGAAGTCAAGGATTGGAGATGAAAGACCCGCCTCGGTCTCTCTCGATGTGAAGATCAGAGAACTCAAAGGGAGCAACTCGGCTGTCAATAGCAGCAACGAGGCCCTCGACGAAGACCTCAAACCACTTCCCGCCTCTCCCACTTCCCCAACGGGCGAGAAACGACCAAGGAAGATCTCCGTCACCAGTGGATCTCTTCGAGAGTTAGAGGACTCCTTGGACGAGCTCTTTCATCACGATGCGGAGGCCGTGGAGGAGACGACGAAGAAGGTCGGAACGACGGAAATTGATTCCCAAAGGTCGACGGCTTTTGTCCGCGCCGGTTCTGGAAGGAGGCCAGGAAATGTCGGCGCGCGTGGTAACGAAAGAGCCGAAATGCCAACAACACCGCCACTCCCTCCTCTGCCCTCCTCCTCGTCTTCTGTCGAGGAACAGAGAGCTCCTGTCGACCCTGCTGGTTCCAAGTCCGCCGCTTCTGCTATCACTACATTCACGCTGACTTTCCGCAAGGACAACATGGAACCCGAGGAGGAGCCGAAGAGGCGCCGCGACACGCCGAGACCGTCGGATTCAACGGTGGAGTTTCGGAAGAAAGACGATCGTCCGGCTCTCGAGGATGTTCTAGAAGAGTTGCCGCTGGCCGATCTCAATAAGGCGGACAGTCGCCGAGCCTCGATGGCGAGGACGAGCCGAAGTGGATCGATCGTCGGTCGCGGCTACGTCGTCACTCCAATTGGCACTACTGGCGACCTCATGAAGCACTCGAGGAACAACTCGATGGAAGGCGGCGATGCGGTAAGCATCTCGGGCAAGAGTTCGAGGCGAAGCTCGATGGTCGGCTTGCCCGGAGTCTCAGACAACGGACGTCGTGTCTCCATCAACGCGGCTGTCTCCATCGACGAGCTCTTCACGCGACTCGCAACCAAGTACGAGGCTCAAGAGGAGGTGCTGACGATGACCGGCCGTGGTTCGGGCGCCTCACTGGCTGACATCCCCGTGATCGTCCACGCTAGCAACGACAGCCCGTCGGAATCAAGGCGAAACAGCTCCCGTCAAGGGTCTCGTCAAGGCTCGATTGTCGTCAATGCCATCACTCTCAGAGATCCCGGCCTCAACGAACTCTCACCTACTCCAAGACGTGTTTCCTCTGAGAGAATGGAACGTGGGGCCAACTCCGAGCATCTCCAAGTCAACCACAGCATGAACATCGATCGTCGCAGTCTGCCAGGACCGAAGAAGCCGCCGCGCTACATCATCAAGGAGCGGGTGACGACGTCAAATCCGTCCCTCTCGTCCTCCGTCGTCACAGTCAACTCCACTCCAACCGACGTCGACTTCATAACGTCCGTCTTCCCTTCTTCTAAGTCGCTTTCCACGCCGAGCTTGGATGCTTCTGGTCCCACAGCGCCACCCCGTCGTCGTCGTTCGGGTCAGAACTCGGACGACTCGACCGTCGACGTGACGGCCGTGAAGACGGTCACCTACACCACTTACTCGCAGTCCTCGACCCGGGGCGCGTCTCCTTTGTCTCGTAAGGAGCGACCCCGGAGCGAGGATCTGACCGTGACGCCGCCGATGGTCGTGGCCGAGGACGTGGTGGTGCGGCATTGGGGCGATCGCCTGCATGCTCTCAGCTCTTCTTCTGGGTGCTTGGAGAGGGAATCTTCTTCTGCTTGGGATTCGGGAATTTGCTCGCCTGTCTCGCCTGTGCCTCTGGCTGATGCCGCTTCTTCTTTGGTTGCCGCTTCTTCGCCGCCTGCTCGACCCGAGCGTCCTTCGCGAGCTTCGTCATCGGATGTTTCCAGTCGGGGCGGCGATATCATGACCACGAGGCAGTCGGCCGACGGCGGCACTCGACAGAGCTTTCGCCTCACGTCAAACGGCGTGCTGAAGGAGATCATCAAGGATCGTCGAGTGGGAGAGTTGCATGACGAGAACTCGGCGAGGGACGAGGAGCACCTCGAGGTGGAAGTGTCGAGACGGCACTTCTTCCTCAAGGGAGACTACTCCATCGCCATTCCACGACAGGAGGGCGATCCACTTGGACGTCTTCTTGAGGGTCTCATCGAGAAGACCCAGCAGGGAGGTGACGAAGCCCTTCCTGACCTGGCAGCCCTCGACCTGGCCGTGGCTCCTCCACTCAGAAGGTTTGATGGAGAAAACCAGGATTGCTTGCAGATTGCTGTATGATTCGGTGGAGGGTGGAAGAAGGAAGAGGACGGAGATTGTCTCCACGAGGGCCATGCCGTTAGTTCAAGTCGGAGGAGGTACATTAGACGATTATGAAACAAACAAAGTGGTGCAGATCCGGCGACGAAGAACTTCCTGGCGATCGACGCTGACCGATGGCACGCCACCGAGAACCCGAATGTGAGTGGGCTCCCTCTCTCTAGTTTTCGACTCTGTGAAATTGAGATTTCGAGTGAGTTTCAAAGTAAACGAGCTGCTCGAAGCATTTTGGTGGCTCATTGGGAGACGTGGAAATGGAGTCTTCACCTTTCTCAGTAGTCGATGAAGAGTCTAGAAAGACTCGATCTGACTAAAATCGTTTGTGTTTCAAGGTCGTCCAAAATAAGTTTCTACTACGCACAATTTCGATCAGTACGTGCCACGAGAATTTGAAGAGTCTCAGTTACGCTTCTGGGTTTCAAGGTGAAGAAGGATATCAATGTTTCAGGGCAAGGTCAATCTGTGTACCGCTGAGAACAATATCTGCGAAGACATCCTCGAGCAGAGAGTTTGTCAACTTTCACTTCAACGAATATGCTTCAGTTTGCCAAGGATAAGAAGCTGTGGCAGCCACAAGTAGAACACATCCTCCACTACGGGACTCCTGGAGGCTTCACTAGGTGGGAGTTCTTCAAGGAAAGAGGAAAAGGCTTTTAGGACTCTCGACGCAATTCGCGAGTATCTCGACGAGTTCCACGATGCCGTCGTTTCCGTCGAAAATTTGGTCTTGGCACCGGGAGTGACAGCCGGTTATGACATGCTGGCTTTTGTTGCTTTTGATGCACACGGTACACTGTTTCTCCTTTACCATTTGCCATTTTTAATCGTCTTCCATATTAGTGACCCCAACCATTTCTTCAGATGTGATCCTCACGGCCTCGCCTCTCTACGCCCGTGTCTTCAACAACACACAGGATCGTGATCGATGTCGGGTTGTTACAGTGCCTTTCGTAAGTTCAGCTTCTTCAAAAGAAACAGCTTTAGCCGAACCTGCACAAGCCCTCTTTGAGCATTGGCGAGTACCAAAAGGCGTACGAGGAGTGCACCGAAAAGGTCGGTCGAATCGAAGTCGAAATGTTCTAGGGAGAGACGGTGCGTGGTCTGGTCATCATGAACCCGCACAACCCGGCCGGTGTTTACTTCACCCAAGACGAGATCATCGCGCTTTGTAACTGGGCTGCAAGGTTCGCTGTTGATACCTCAAGGGAAAACAAATTCTGAAAGAAAAAGATGATTTGGCGAATGGACAAAATGCTCCAATGATTTTATGTTTCTAAATAAGAAACATCTGAAACCCCGATTTTAGCAAGAACATCTACGTGATTCTTGATGAGATCTTCACGCTCTCGGTCTTCAACGGCGCCTTCAACAGCTTCCTCACTTACCGTCATTTGCTGCGAGATCCAAAACGAGTGGGCTATCTCTGGGGCGTCAGCAAGGTTATTCTTCTGCACACGAAACTCATTTCATTCGCAGGACCTGGCTTTGCCTGGACTCAAAGTGGCCGTCATCTACAGTGAAGACCCGGAGATTGTTCGAGCCTTGAAGAGATTGGAGATTCTTCAGCCTTGTGCTCCCTTAGCCCAAGATGTCTTCGTCAACATTGCTCAGGATCGAGGTTTCAAGACTTGAAGATGGCTATGTTTCAGGCTGGCTTCGAGTCTTCCATCAACGAAAACTCGCCCGTCTTCGCTTGCACTACGAGTTTGTAGCTGAGAATCTGAAGAACGTGGGACTGCCGTTTGTCGCCGGCAACGGCGGCCTCTTCCTTCTCGTCAGTATTGCCAAGGTGCGGTTTCTTGCTTTGCTGATATGAAAACAGATCGCTCCTTTGTACTGGTACCTTGTCGATGATTCCCCTTTCAGCTCCTAAAATCGCCAACCACCGAGGAAGAGCTTCGGGTGTGGCAAGAGCTGTGTGATCGAGGTGTCTTCCTCACCGCCGGGGCTCATATGGGAGCCGCCGAACCGGGCTGGATGCGCCTTGTCTTCGCCTGTGAAAGACTTCAACTCCGAGAAGGTGAGGATAAGACCAAACTACAACGATGATCCTTTGAAGGCATTCGCCGTCTCGTTGATTTCGTCTCCCCTGGCACGGAGCTGGTCGGCAATCTGGAGTACGGCCCGGCCGAGTCGACCGAAGGTTTCAATCAACTCATTGAATCCGCCGAGCATGTCGACGCCGCTAACGCCGCCTCCAATCCGACCTAACTCCCCCTTTCTTGCCTCTTTCTGCCTTCTTTCCTTTCCAAGCATCACGGCTTCCACTTTTATTCTCACTCTTCTTCTTCTGCTCAAAACTAACATGTCACTTACGAGCGATAAAGACTTCACATTCACACTCCAGCACAGATTCTTCAAAAACCTTGTGAAGTCGAAGTTTCAGTGGAGAGAATGAACGGGCCTTGGCTGGTGTCTTCAGTGCTACGAACGACGCCCTTCGGTCTGGAGAAGGCGTCGCCCGGTCAGGGACACAACGGTCAACATCGAGCCTCTCTCGACGACGATTGAATTTTTCTTCTTTTCGAGCATTTCAACGACTTTTTCACTCATTTCACTGCCTTTCTTCTTCACTCTTTCCGCGCTTTTCCTGTCCATACATTCGCTGTTTCTCTTCTTCGCTGCTCTGTCGACATCCTTGGATAAACCGGTTTCGTTTTGTCTGACAAACGATCAGACGAGCCAGCGATGTTGAGTATTATGACAGAGTTGAAACCGAGCACCACTCCTGAGAGTGATATAGGAGTTAGAGGATTAAAACGGCTGACGACCCAGTCGTTTGTGCATTGTATTCCGCGAGCAAGAACGATAGTCGAACCAGTAATGAAACTCATGAAACTTCTCAGTTGAGAACCGAACGAAGAACATTCAACAGACCTGCGAATAAAGTATTCCCGCTGTCGTCTCAACAAAGGGCAAATCAAATCTGAACGTATGTGAGGATCAATCGAAAGAGCTTGAAGCTCTCGCAAAGGCGTGGGTCTCAGTTGTACGATGTAGGTTTTATTTCGGCGCGAAAAGCAACGCTGCCAGAAACATTGTGAGATGAGAAGAGCTGAATGAGACCAACGGGTGAATTGGCTTAGCGGCGACGAGTTCCGTCCTCGAAGAAGACTCCTCCGTCGATGGCGCAGTACTTGGGGCAGATTCCCTTCTGTCCGCCGTCTCCAGCCTTGCCAGGCTCTCCGGGTGGTCCGGCATTTCCATCGGGGCCTGCGGGACCAGCAGGTCCGGGAGGTCCCTTGGGTCCAGGGTTTCCGGGAGTTCCATCGAGTCCTGGGCCTCCAGCGGGTCCAGCAGGTCCGGCGTTTCCGGCAGGGCCAGGAGGTCCAGCGGGTCCGGGAGTTGGTGGGGAAGACTCTCCATCGGGACCGGGAGGTCCGGGAGGTCCAGCAGTTCCAGGGTTTCCAGCGGGGCCGGGGGGTCCCTTGGGTCCAGGCTCGGCGGGTCCACCATCAGGACCGGGAGGTCCAGGTGGTCCATCGGTTCCAGCATCTCCAGCGGGTCCAGCAGGTCCGGGAGGTCCTGGGGGTCCAGCGTCGCAGACGGGGCACGGCGGGGGAGTCACCGGCTGGCAAGGAGTGGTGGCGTCGTTTCCTGGGGCTCCGGGCTGTCCGGGGGCTCCAGCCTTTCCGGGCTTTCCGGGGTTGCCGGGTGGGCCAGCGGGTCCAGCCTCACCACCAGAGCAGCAAGCATCGCAGCCTCCCTGAGCCTGAGGGACGTTCTCGACGGCCTCCTCGTATCCAGCCTGACGGCCAGTCCTGTTCGCGGGCTTTAGGCCAGAGACTTCGGTCCAGATGGTGCGCACGTTGCTCTGAAGTTGAAGAGAGTCTCTAGAAGAGTTAGGGCAGACAAACCTTGCAGGAGTCCGCCTCGCGGTGGATGTTCTTGCGGATAGCATGAACATGGTTGTAGACGAGGGGAAGGGTGATGGACACCGTGAGGAGGGCGACCGCCGAGAAGGCGATGGCCGAATAAGCCACGAAGCGATACGCCTTTTGCCTCGCCTCGAACTCCATGTCTCGAGTTGCTGGTGCTGTCGAGTCTCCTCCTCGGCCTTTTATGGAGAAGGCGAAGAAGAAAGAAAGCGAGCAAAAGAAGCGGGGGCGGCGAGGTGAAGCATCCAAACGCCGTCGGCGTCGTTCTAACGGGGCATAACGGACGAAGCTGGAAACTGGCCTTGAAGGTGTATCAAGGGGGCAGAGTTGCCCTAAACGGAACAACAACAAAAAGCGCCGTCAGTCATCTCTCCTCTTTCTTCTCCACTGAAACACATGCCAGCCGGGTTTCGCCCGCCTGTACGCACGCCCTTGTCGAAATGCCCGCCGGCGACTTCTTCGACGTGTCATTTAGGAGTCTTTGTGCCTTGTTCCGTCTGCTTCTTCTTCATTCTTTCTTCGACGAGAAAGGGGTTTCAGCCAATTCTCGTTGGGAAACTACTCTCAAGAGTCTTTACCAAGGAGAAGATTGGTTCCAGAGATTGATTGGAGAAAGTTTATGTGTGCAAGAGCATGGCCATCAGGCAAAAAGGCGTTTTACGTCCAGCTAGTGTTTCACGGTTGTCAACATGGGAGACTCTTACAGCGAGTTCTGCTTGCTCATTAAAGGACGGATTGATTTCTTGCTATAAATTATCCAGCGTTCTTCCTCTTTTCAACACTTCCAACATCTCCAGTGACTGAGAGTTTATTCTATTCCTCGGCAGTGAGTTGAGTGCGTTCTTCGTCTTCTTCCTCTCCTCGTCGACAGAGGCGGAAGGCGACGACGCCGATGCAGACGACGACGGCGAGGAGGACGACGGCCGCCACGCCGATCGCCAGCCAGAGGGACGCGCCTGCTCTCTCCTCCTCCCCCTTCTCTTTCCACTCACCAAGTCCCTTTCCCTTCGCCTCGCTCGTTGTCTCCCGAGACGACATCGAAGTGTCGTGCTCTGTGCCTGCGGGGTCTACTTTGTCTCCCTTCTTCTCACTAGCATCTCCTTCTGTTGTTGAGACGACTTCCGTCGAGGAGGTCGTGGACGGCGACGTCTTCTTCTTCAGTCGCTGCCTCCTCTTCGTCGTCAGTTTCGTCGTGGGCGCTCGCGTTGCCAACTTGACACGGCCCTCGAGCATCGCTTCCAAAGTCTGAAACTCCTTCTTTCC
>JAQIXL010001931.1:0-15157 GCA_034700245.1 Poikilolaimus oxycercus | reverse complement strand
TACCCCTTTCGCTCTCTGGCAGAATCTCTCTTGCCGGGCATCTTGCCTGGTGGGAGAGCTCTTCTGTGCAAATTCTCTCGCTTTTGCTTGGTATAATCCCTGCTATGCGGGTTTCCAGTTCACAGCAAAAACCGAGGGGGGCGTCGCTCGGGTTCAATAACTCGAGGGACAAACCCACCGGAAACAAAAAAAAAAGAATCTCAATGAATCTATTAATGAAGCGCGGGAAAGTTTATGACCACCGAGGTGCGCTTTGCATTCCCGGCAGCGTCGATAAATCACGGTAAACGATAGGCTGAAATGCACCGAACTCGTAAAAAGCGGGCGTTGGTCTAGTTGAAGGCATGGCAATTGCCTTGGAGAGTTTCGGGTCCCGGAATAGCAATCATGCGGCTCGTCGGACCATGTGAGTCTTTGAACTAAAGAATGAGAATCTTTAAGATTTGCTTGTTCTCACCTTACTAGCGAAAGTTGCTGAAAGCCAAAACACCGAACGAGAGAGTGCCCATGCAATGCGAGTGGTATTTGGCTGGATCTAATCGTTCTCGTTGATACCTCTCTATGTATGGGTCAAGAGCGTCTCTTTCAGGTTTGTCGAACCTCCGTTTTCTTTTCAACACGAGATCTATAACTTGTTTGTTTAGGTGGAAGGTACACTGAAAGCAGTTCTCGAAGAGCTCCCAATCTCACAAGAAATTGGACAAAATACTCGCGTTTCCATCATTGCTTACGATACAAGTGCCCATGTTCTAGGCGACCTTCACTCTTACAATACCAATCAAGAAGTTCTATGTTCTTTGTCCATTTCTAATGCTGACGAGGTCGACATCTCAAAAGCTCTCGTAAGAGCTAGACAAATCATAGCGGACTCTCATGACCGACCGAACACACCCACGGCAATAATGCTCTTTGCTAGTGCTTACAGGTGTGTGAGACTTCAATTAACAGAAGTGTTGAACTAATGTAGTCCGGTGAATGTGCTCGATCCTAATCTAATCGCCCAAGAACTTACAAATTCGGGAACAGCAATAATTACTGTCAATGCTGCTCAACTCGATTTCACAAATATTCATGGAAGGCTTGCCGCTTTAGCGTCTCCGGGTCTTGCTTTCGAATACGAAGATGAGGATCTAGTTGGCAAACTTTCTAAGGCTCTTTGTCAAGGTCTGTTCGCTTTGAAATCACCTTAACAACTTCATAAAATTCAGCAAACTGTGTTTGCCCGACGGATTGGACGCAGTTAGCAAACGATTCACTGAGATACGGCGAATGTCTGATACTGCGAAAATTGTGAATCATGTGAACTTCACATATGGGAACCGCGACATTCGTGAACTGCGACGGACATGAAACTCGACGATTGTGAACCGCGACCGACAGCGTCGCGGGTTCGAGCCCAGTTGGTGTCTATTTTTGCCTTTGTTTCCAGACGTGGGATCTATTTGCTATTACAAACACGTTCTCATGATCGCGAGGGGCAGGGAGAGGGTAAAACTCGGTAAACAATGACGCCCCACGACGAACCAGTGAGTGCGTTGTTAGTGGCCTTCCATTAGCTTGCGTTTAAAGTTTAGCGTCAAAAGTAGATACAAAGGTGGGACGCCATATGGGCCAAATGCCTGCCAGGCTCGTTTGGGACTTTGCCTGTAACCAAATCGACGAGCTACAGCTAAAACGAACCGAAACGGACGAGAGCTTTTAACAGAGTCCAAGAACTTACTGCCTGGTAGGGGTCATGGTTACTATGCGTACAGAAAGTGTCTGATCGCTACTCACGCGATGCCTTAAGAACCCAACAATCATTACAACTTATTTCTCACCAAAATTGTGACAAAAATTATGCATTACCGGGGACTCGAATCGACGACCTTAAAAACGGTTCACATGTGTCACGGTCATATGTTTCGCGGTTCACGTCTGTCGCAGTTCACATGTGGCTGGTTCACACCCGACAGTTCACATATGCCACAGAATCGAATGTCTGTACATTAGGGAAGACGACGACTTATGGAAAGACGCCGCGAAAGCTTGCCGGGAGCTAATAGATGGCGGATTTCTCCATCAAGAATTCACACAGTTCAAGCTAAACTTCGTTATAGATTTTGCTCTAAGTTCGTAAAGATCTTCACATGGGAAGGTTCTGCTTAAATGCTCATATTGTAGATAATAACATTTATGACTATTGCGAAGGTGTTTTTGTCTGGACGGGATTAAGTATACAAGACGAGGACGATGATTTTACATGGCAATCTCCTAATGGCAGCAAAATTCCGGTAATGTGTATAATTTTTTTTTGTACTGACGATAATTTTTCAGCTTGGCATTTTTACTCCTTGGAGTCCGGATGTTGAAGGAGACGGTGATGTTGTTGTCAATGGTAACGGTTTGTGGAACAAGGCTCGAAGCAATGAAACCTGGTGGGCATGCGGTTTTGTGTGTCAAACGAACACATGCGATTCCGAAAATTATTGTGAAAGCGTTAACTGGCAGCGCGATCGTGATAACAAGCCCGATGGAACACAGAAACACCAAAAAATTGGCAACACTCGCGATTAATGTTTTACTGATTGCACTCATCAACGTTTTGTGTTTTGATTTGCGTTTCTGCGATTTCTTCCATAATAAAGCTGGCAATTCCAGACGCAAGTCGCCGTTATGTCAGACCATGTAGTCACGCTCGTGAGCTTTTATATAACAGAGGCCGAAATCTCTTTCTTTCTTGTCTGGCCCATCTTCTCTCTCTCGGCAGATGCCTTGCGTCGAACGTGGTGGGCTCAACACTTTCAGGGCATCTCTCATTTTTAAGCGTTAAAAACACCAAATTTTTGCTCTGCTGATCGAGTCGGAATTGCAGCTGTACACCGGCTAAATAACATTTGCTAGTTCCCGAAAGCGTTTCGAGATACGGGTCCTTGTCAGTGCTTCGTGATTGGTATTCACCCGACAACACCCGGCAGCGTGTTTCGGCTTACAATCGCCCCTCCGCTTCTCTCAGTTGCATCTTCGACATATTTCGTTTCTGAAAGTAGGTTTCGCTCGTATTCCGCTTTTACAGTAAAAGAGCGATGCTTTTCAATGCCGTTATGCTGCTGACAATTCTCCTTCATCTAAACTTGCCGACCAACATCGAAGCGCAACCTCGTCGGTGCGCGAATCTTCATCCACCATGCCCCGCTGGACAACGCTGCCGTTGTGTGAGGCGTCTCTGCATCTGCGTTCTCAAGGAGCGTTCCCGTCGCGACATTTACTCCACCCTCATCGGAGAACAGTAACCCAAATCGCCATGCATAAAGCGAGTTCAAAAGAAGAGAGAAAGTGTTTGTGCTCACATTCGAATCAAGGCAGTATATTTGGAAACAGACAGCGGTGGCTTCTAAAGTTTCTCGATGAACAGACCTGAAACTCTTTTCACGTTAGACGGAAAAGAAATGCTGCCGTGGTTAGAATGCTCCATTCTTCCACACAAGTTGATTACGACTTCCTCACCTAGGCCTTATGAGAAATCAACGCTGAGCACATTACAGTGTAAGCGCAGTCCTCCACATAAGCGGTCGTTCACAGCGAGCTTGGATTTTCACAAAGGGAAACCTATCAACACCATCTCAGCCCTAGATCAAGTCTGCAACCTTTCGGCCCATCAAAACAGAGTCCCCTTCCTCCAGAATGCGCTTTCCGTCCCATCATGAGGTCGTCCTTTTCTTGAGTCCGGCAGCGTCGTTAAATCACAGCAAACGACAGAAACGCAGGGATTAGCTTGATCAAACGTCACCGCTAGTCCAGTTGAAGGTATGGCGAGTGTCCTGAAGAGCTTCTAAGCTCTCCTAATCTTTCAACACAACTCAAGAAATTATCTGCACTCTCTGCTCTATCACAGTTTCTGATGTTGATGAAGTGGATATTCGAATAGCGCTGAGCCTGAGCTGAATTGCGATGAAAAACTTCAAAAGCGCTTCTTCAAAAAGCACTCCTAATTGTGCTTCAAATTAAACTCTTGCTTTAGCTTGGGTAGTTCTTAGCTGATTTCGCCCACAATAAAGTCAGCAAACTTGAAGATAAACAAGGGAGCTGAAAACACAAAACCTATCAGCATGCGAAATGGAACTTGAAAACTGGTCTTCGAGAAGGTCCATGGAGAGTTTCATTTCAGACCCTGGAGCCGTTGCATGAAAAACGTCATTCCTCCACAGAAGCACACATTGTCTTTTCACCGCCGGGTTCCATTGCAAGCATCGCTTCTTCCTCTGTTCCTGTTGAGCTAGCAGTCGAGCTTTGAGAGAGCATCCCGTTCGGTAGAATCCTGCTTGAGTTTCACTTCACAGACATGTGTCGTCAGCGTTTTAAATAAGACGCGGAGATTGTTGATCGGCACATATTTGCCTTCGTTTCTCCTGGTTACGTCTTCGGCAGCTTCCTTCTCCAATAGTAAGTTCCACTCAAATGAATCTTTATAAAGTAATGAAATTGTCTAGAGCATGCTGGTTTTCAACGTCGTTGTGCTGCTGGCTGTCTTTATTTGCCTAAGTATGCCGACTGGCACAGAGGGCGTCCGTTGCAAGTTTAGTACGCCATGCCCTGAAGGACAGCGCTGTTTCTGCGTGAGACGCCAATGCGTCTGTAGGGCGCTATCGTCGTGACATCTACGGTAGCCTCCTCGCAGACCAATAAACTCCATTGCTTGAATATACTTGACAATTCCGCAAAAATAAAAAGCAACCCTTTTGCGAGAAGCGACGGGCATGCTTTCCGCTAAAAAGACGCCGTCTTCGTCGCTTTACTGCTTCTCTTCGTTATTAATCTGATGCGTTGTGAATCAACTGGCAATGTGAAGGCGTGTTGTTCTGACATGTTGTTCTGACAATTTTATTCAACACATTCACACATCTTTTTTGGCAATCGATACATTTTCAAAGTGAAGTTGTCCTGGGTTTTCAACCTTGGAGAAGTTGTGATCGCCAGGTATTGAAGTTTCATGCACGAGCTGAAATTCTCTCTTTTCTTCTTTTCTTTGAGAACATTACCTGTAAAGAACAAGTTCGTCCTTCAACTGTCTCGTCGAGTAAAGTCTGCACACTAATTTTGCACTCTCCGATATAGTCCGACCTTCAATTTATCTTGCGTGATAAAAAGCTTCCTTACTTCTTTCCTGGATCCTTGTCCCAGCATTGAATGATAATTTCTCTGAAATTAAGCGTTTCGTTGCAAGAACGAAATTGTCACTTGTCGAGGTCGCCATTACAGAGCAAGGCTAAGCCGATTCTGATCGGCTTCCACGTAGGATCCAATGTGTTGCCAACCACTTCTGTTCGATGCCTTTGAGACCATCTGAACATTTTTTGTTCTGTCTCTTTTTGTTAAAGTGCACAAACTTTTTGTCCTCTTCTTGAACATGGAAGACGAGATAGGGATCGGAGAGCGAGAGGAACCCGTCAAGATTCGGCAACGAGGTGCCACGAACATTCAACGTGAGGAAATGCTGAATCAGCTTTTACGCAGGATGCAGAAGGCTCACTTTTTCAGGCTCGAGCTCCCGCGACTCAATACAGATCTTGCCGTAATCGCCTTTTGAGCCCTTCTTGTCACTATAATTTGCTGAGTTCATTAACAAAGTGAAGTGTTACATCATTGCCGCTCGAAGTGGAAACTTGAAGACCACGTCAACGTCGGGTTCATATTTTCCTAACAGTTCTTTTCGTTCGAGGCTTTCATCGTCGACTCGATAACTAGAGCTCCGTTTTCGGATGAAAGCAATTTTGGCTTACACTTCGATTAAGACGCGTGCCAATCGCGAAGGGATCTGCACAGGGATTGCGTGTTTCCATCGTGGCTCAAAAGTCCTGAAGGCGACCTCCGTAGCACCGATCTCGACGAAGGGGTCCACATCATTCGGGCTCATAGACACGACGGCAACCACCGCATAGAGTTCCTTCTTCTTGTTCAATTCCCTGCAAGAAAAGACCAAGGTCAGCCACTCGCCTCCCTGCGCCTCAATGGCTGTTGACAAAAAGGCCCAGGAATCGAGAGAGAAAAAACTTCCCCCTCCCTTCACTCACAGGGCGGCGAGGAGCAAGTGTGGAACGGCCATTGTCTGCGCCGACGATTGATGGAAATATTCAAATACAGCACAGAGAGCGGTGACTCGATGGAAGAAGAAGAAGGCGAAGAGGGAGCGACTGGTGCAGTGGGGCGCGACAAAAACGGCCTCAACCACGGCCCGAGAGAAAAGGAAGAGTCACGTGAAAACGTGCTCGCGGTTGGCAGAATCGATGGACCCTGCCGCAGAAAGGCGAAGAAAGAAAGGTGAAGAAGGGTGCGTTGATGGTGCGAGGGCCTTTGACCTTGGGGACGAACTGATTTGATGGTTCCGCTCGCCGCCTTTCAGGACACCAGCAGGGCACTAAGAAAGTTTTCGGAAAGGGACGAAAAGGGAAAACATGCCGACGGGAGAGGGACGTTCTTTTCAGCTCACCGCCACTCCATTCAATGTATTCAGTGAGGCTGGGCATGAATAGGGAAGACGTACAAAACGAACGGTCGAGAAGGAAGACTCAGCATCGCAAGTGAAGATGAAGCCCAAACGTGAGAAGCCTCGGGGGAGGCAGGGAGTGCAAAGCTTGAAAGCGAAATAATTGCTAGTTCCTTCAAAGCGGTGGTTAGAGAGAATAGACGGCGCAGCGCTTTGAAATGCGAAGAGATTCAGCCTCACAAGAAAGAGAAACGCTTTATTGAAACGAGATTTAGAACGGAGAATCATAGTTGTAGGGAGCCAGAAGAAGGGAATTTGTGTCGTAGCCGAGAGCACTGAGTCGTGCAAGCAGCTCGTCGCGGATCTTCTTCGAGGTTGAGGACAGAACGCTCGTTACCTAACATGTCGACCATTGAAAGGACAGACTTACATAGTTGTGAAAAGTCGCCTGACTGATACCACCGCTGAGAAGTTGATTGTATTGCGCCACAATGCCCATCATGAAGGTTCGTCCCTCCGTTGACATTCCATTGAGGACGTTGACTTGTTGGTCATAGGCGAGTTGGCCACAAACAACACAAACTAGGAGAGCCACGACGAGAACCTGAACAGTTTTGTCAGCGGATGAGCTTTGACGTCTCTGACTCATGAGACAGGCACATACCTTGAACATGTTTGAAGCTCTTTTTTTGACTCTCTGACTATCTTTGTAACCTAAAACAAATTCTGCAAAAATGGAAAACCAATACTTCTGGGACTTACTTCGGCCAAGTTCACAGACTGGCAGACGCTAGCAAGCTTGAGGAGAAGACGCACGAAAGACTGTTCCTGGCGGATTGTCGAGTAGCTGGACCAGCAGAAGATACACACTTTGTGACGATCTCGGCAAACAATGGGCTCGCATCCCACGCCCAACCGCAACTCTTTTTCTTTTTCCGCAGAAAGATCAGCTCGAGATCGGCGGATATCCGCAATGACTTTCAAGGACGATGTGAAACATAGCTGCACCCAGTTCAGTGTTTGCTCGTCGATGTTCGGTGCACGCGTCCTGTGTCAACCTTCAACAAGTGCGGTCAACAGTGAGACTGTAAAGAGTTTCTGTCCTTGTTCTCTTCTAAATAAGTTTCGCAGCGCAAGTGTAACTTTCTTGACTAACACGCTCAGGATTAGAGAGCCATGCTTCTTTCTTTTCTACACAACTTTGTACACTCTCATTCAGAAGTCGAAAATCGCGTTCTTGTACTTCCTGCATGTGCTTCGACAAGGCAAACAAGCTGAACGAACCAAAGGTGAGGAAAAGAAAAGGCTGTGGACAAGAGGCGAGACACAAAGACGGTTGCGACAGTGGCTGTGGGCCCCCGAAACACGTGTGAAAAGAGGTAAACAGTCGGGCGCACCTCTGGCCGCCTTAGTCACTTTGCAGAGATCAGCGAGGACGACGTCTGTCTGACAATGAGAATGCAGGAGAATGAGTTCCCTCTCACTTTCAAAAACGTACTAAGGCTGGGAGGTTCGCCATTGTTGCTGTTTTTCCTGAGAAACAAGTTTCAGCGGCAAAGCTTTAACAATGACGTATCAACAAAGTCGTTGAATCGCGGTTTGGAAAGCGTTTTCAGGAGACTCTTCGAACGCTCAAAAGTTTTAGAATCTCGGAACGCGAACATGTTTGTCTCGCCTGCTTAAAATATCTATGTTTCAGCTACTAAATCTCAGGCTGGCGCATGCCAGTGCTCTGCTAAGAAGATGGATAACTGCGGGAAGAAACTTTTATCTCAAAATAATGGCAACAATGTTCATAAAGTGGTGAGCAGCTTAGCGTCCATAGTTGCTGTATCCCATGCTGTTGCTGTTGTAGCCCATTGAGCCGCCCATACCCGAACCCATGTTGTTCATGGCCATCTGCACCTCGTTGCGAGTCGACGACGACAAGGACATCATGTAGTTGTTGAGCTGAAAATTGTGGAATTAGTTGAATTCAGCCGCGAGATGAATCTTGTGAAAGAGACAACTCACCCATTGTTGGTACTGCTGCTGGGTCATCTGTCCATTTTGCATCATCTGCATCTCACGTTGGATCATCTGCATGGCCGATTGGCCAGCCATGGACATGCGGCTAGTGTCGTACTGCATGCCGCCCATATTTCCGCCCATGTTGCCGCCGTATGTGTTGCTGCTATAATAGGGGCTGGCCATGGCCACGCACACAAGGGCAGCGAGAGCGATGAGCTGAAAAGGTTTAGGTTTCAAGAAGATGAGAAACTTGTACCTTGAGCATTGTTGAGGTTAGTGGTGAGAGTGGTGAGAAGTGAAGAACTTGTTGGTACTCGGAGCGCAAACCGCCGCCTTATATACGGTACCGGGGCGGTGTCGAAAGAGCCGTCAGAGTGTGGCAAAGAGAAAGAATCCGGAACCCAAAGAGTGCAAGGCGATACACAAGTGGCGGGACACACTCATACGCCCCTTGCAAGTCAACATACACGTGGTGGCCGCCTTTCCTTCTTTCTCCTCTTCTCTTCTCGTTCAGTGAGGAGACGACCAAAACGAAAATAACCACTGTGACAAGGGCTATCGTGTTCTTTGCTTTTTCTAAGAAACCTTGAGCGTTGCGGTGAGAGACCAAGTCAAGAGCGAGACCCGGGATCATATTGTGATCGAGAAGGTTCACCTCGGTGCAGTGTCATTGACGGATGTTACAGTATCTTTCGGATGTGCTTCAAGAATTTGTGAAATTCGCACGTAATGAAATGGTGCTAATCGGGCGACGATCACCGTCTTTTTATCACTTCGCACATCATGAAATTCCCACTTTTTCGACATAAAAGGCCCGGACAGAGAAGCTGAAATCATTCCAACCGGAGATCGTCTTCAAGGATGCGTCTCCTCGTCTTCTCTGCTCTTCTCTGCTTCGCCGCCGCCTACGACCGTTCTTCGCTCGATCGAGCCCTTTACCGCTTCGACCACGGCCGCTTCAGCTCAGCCTGGGAGGCGTTCAAGTTCGAGTACCGCAAGGCCTACGCGTCGGCTGAGGAAGAGGCCGAGCACTTCTCCGCTTTCGTCCGCAACTTCTTCGCCATCGCACATCACAATGCTCGTGGAAAGAGCTTCCGCCTGGGAATGAGCGAGGTTGCTGATCTGGTAAAATTTTCTCTTCAAAAAGAGTATCAAAATGTTTCAGCCAATGGCCAAGTACCACCAACTGAACGGCTATCGTCGTCCAGAGAATTACTCAAGCACGGGAATCCGGTACCACGCGCCGCTCAACGTTGCCGTCTCGGAGAGCGTTGACTGGAGGGAGTCGGGCTTCGTCACGCCGGTGAAGAACCAGGTGAGCATGAGTTTCTAAGACTGACGTTTTCAGGGTCTATGCGGCTCGTGCTGGGCTTTCGCCTCCACTGGAGCCCTCGAAGGACAGAACAAGCGCGCCAATGGCGAGCTCGTCTCGTTGTCGGAGCAGAATCTGGTCGACTGCTCGCGTGAAAACCACGGCTGCAACGGCGGACTGCCCGATCGCGCCTACGCTTTCATCAAGAAAGAAGGTAAACGAGAAATCAACAACTTTGAACTGTTCTAGACGGTGTTGACACCGAGGAGTCGTATCCGTACACGGCCAAGGACGGCAAGTGCCAGTTCGACCCGGCCAACGTTGGAGCCAAGGACAAAGGCTTTTTCGACATTGCCCAAGGAGACGAAGAGGCGCTGAAGAAGGCCGTCGCCACGCAGGGACCCGTCTCGGTGGCCATCGACGCCTCGAACCTCTCCTTCCAGCTCTACAAGTCGGGTGAGTGCTAACTATCGTGTTGGGATATTTTCGCTTTCAGGAGTCTACTACGAAGAGAAATGCACTGAGATCGTGCAAATCGATCACGCCGTCCTCGTCGTGGGCTATGGTACCGATGCGAAGGGAGGCGATTACTGGCTCATCAAGAACAGCTGGGGCGAGACCTGGGGAGAGAAGGGCTACATGAAGATGGCTCGCAACCGCGACAACCACTGCGGCATCGCCAGCTACGCCTCGTTCCCAATTGTCTGAATTGATCCTCTTGCCATTGGATGTGTTTCTGTACAAACTTTTGAAGGAATAAACACTTTTGTTCAGCTGCCATTAAGAGATCTGCCAAAAAAAAATTAGTTTCACGATGTCGTTGTGAAGAAAGAAGACGGCAAACGCAGATTTTAGGAGGTCTGCATTCTCTTCGGATAAGATTTCAAATGTCAAACCCGCTCGCCCTCAATCGCTCATGGGATTTTCTAGATTGGGACCAGGAATTTTCCATTTCTCAAACGTTTCCTTTTCAAATACGCGGGCTGGAGTTTCACAATCCGATAGAAGAAAAAGAGAACTCTCGCAACACTTTTGTGTTGCGTCTCAAATCGTCTCAAATACGATAGATCTTAATTGCAAGTTGAGTGTTTATCAGTTATCCAGTCAATTTAGGGCATTCATGAAAACCGACTGGCATCGTGCAACGACAGCCGTGACGAGAAGGGCAGCAAATCAGACGTTCGCACCTGTGGCACTTGTCTGCACACGGTCCCGGTGGATCCTGCGATTCGACCGTAGCGAGAAGCGCAAGGAGCAGCAACAACGTGAAGACGAAGAACTTCATTTTAGTTTTCTAAAGAAATATTATTTGAGCATGCTGGCAAGAAAGAAGAAGAAAAGAAGCCGAATGATCAAATGTGTGTGTGACGATACTAGCGAAGCCTTAAGAAGAATTTATACACGCTGCCTCAACAACAAGAGACGAGGCAGGAAACGTTTGTCGCATCACAAGACATGGATTTTAGGAGAAATTTCACGTTTTTGTATTGAGCCAAGCGTTTCTGCACAGACTCAGCGATGGCCTCAATAGTCCAAATGGCACTGAAAGAGAACCCCCGCAACACTCTTGTGTAACAGCCATTCGCTCGTTGCCCGACCCTCAAACTAACGGCCTCGGTCGTCCGCGTATTGATCCTCTTTCATTGGTCTCGCCTTCCCAATGTCCGCATGGCCAGTTTTTGACTCTTGGGTTTGCGTTGCCCTTCCGGTCAGAAATTGCTTGATTAGGTTCTTTTGTTTTGTTCTGATTCTCAGGTTCTTTTACATTCAGCGCTTTGGTTGACGCAACTCTAGAAGCCGTGACTAGTAGGAATAGGAGCAACCAGGGCGAGTAATCTGCCGAGATATCCCTACATTAGTCTGTCACCCTCGTTTTGCCGCCTTGGCGTTGGGCCAAGGAAACACGTAGAGATAGAAATGTTCATCGACACCGCTGTCCGATTTGTCACGCTTGTTTCTTTCTCTTTTCTGCGGGAATTGATTGTTGGCGGCCTCTGAGAGTGTTTTGATCTAGTGCCTCTTTCCTTCTTGTTGACTCTTCACGCTATCGCTGCTACGTGCGGGAAGGGCAAGCAATGAATTGCAGGTAATTTTTCGAGCGCGAGATGTCGAAAAACGATGCCGAAGCTGCGCTTAGTGGTAAGTTTCGTGTCTCATTCTTTAAGAAGCGAGTCCTACAGGTGAGATTGAAGTCCAGAAGCCGGACGCTGCTCATCGACCATGCGAGACGCGAAGCCTTCGACGAAAACTTGTGAGATTGATCATCGCTATCGTCGTGGCATGTGAGTTTCGCTTTCCACATAAATCCTCATGCTTCAAATTTAACCAATTCCGTTGTCGCCCGTATTTTTACAGGCCTTATAATCGCTATTCTCACGGTGCTGATTCTCATCATTCGATTCATCATCAGTCGCTATGTCATCGATGAGAGAACCTTTACTACAGGGGACTTGCAGCACTTTCTTTGGATTCTCGTCATCGGTTTTCGGCTCTTCCTCAAAGCAGTGCCTTGGGGTCTTCCCTTGGCCACCTTTCTCATTGTACTTCTTACAAAGACCAAGGTTCGCTCGTTGTTTAGCTTTTGAATGCATCATTTTAGCCTGAGAGACACACGTATGAGAGTCTTGCACGATATTTGCAACTTCAATTGACGGTCGTAGTCGTCTTCCTCGCAACAGCCTTCATTGGAAACGCTGGTGTTCACGAAAATCCGATCAAGGTTAGCTCTTGACGACTCCAAGACATTTTGTAGGTCATTCAAATCTCGCTTGTGGACCTCGTTCTGGCTGTTATATTCGCAATCGCCTATTCGTTTGAGCCACCGACGGCTGTTGTCCCCGAGGGAAGCATCAAGAACGCCTTCATCACCCGTCGCACCCTCAAAAACTTCGTCTTCCAAGGCGCCTATCAGACGGTCGTCATTGCGTTTCTCACGTTTGGCGGTTAGTTGAGCTAGCTTCAACATCTCAAATTTGAGCTTCTAGGAGAGCGCATCTTTAGCATCCAATCTGGCCGCTGGTCTCCAATTCACTCTCCTCCCAGTCAGCACTTCACGATTGTCTTCAACGTCTTCGTCCTCATGACCCTCTTCAACGCTATCAACTCGAGGAAAATCTATGGAGAACGCAATGTCTTCCAGGTTTTTTGGGCGTTTTAATCAAACGACGGCATTCAGGGCGTCCACAAAAACGTTGTCTTTATTGTGGTTTGGATTCTTGCTTTCGTCGCTCAAGTTCTGATTGTTCAATTCGGAGGGAATCTCTTCTGGACGGCACCACTCACCCTCGTGCAATGGATTTGGAGCATCGCTTTTGGACTTAGCGTGCTGCTCTGGGAACAACTAATTATCACCTGCTAACTCTGTTTTAAAGCTACAAAATCTACAAATCAATCAACGCATAAATCACCCAAAACGCTGCCCCGATGATCTACTTCAATAAATGCTTGTATTCGTCTAGAAGCATCTCTACTCAAGCACTTCATGCATTTGAGGACAAATCTTGCCGCCTTGGCATTTGTCCAAGAATGGACTATGCGAGAGGAGAAAAACACATGGCCGCGCACTCTCCCTGCCGCCATTCGCTTTGTCACGTTTCTCTCAGTGGCATGGTTTGTTTGCGTCTTCTGGAGGGAATCGATCCACGGGCTCTTTTTCCTTCGTTTTACTTCTGCTCTCACTATCAGTGCTTTAGTTGCGACACCACCAAGTCCTGATTTGTAGGTGATTTCTCCAAAGAAAGACGCGAATGGCCGGGAACGAGAAGAGCGACTTCGAGGCGGCTGTTACCGGTGAGACTTGTTCGTAATAGACACTTTTTGTAGGCGACATTGATTTGCCAGATTCGGATTCTGATCGAGTAAGGCAGACGCGAAGTCTTCGCGAGAAGCTCGTTCGCTTGATCGTCGTAATCGTTGTTGTATGTGAGTTTCTTTCATTAAAGAAATCTCGATCATCAAACATTTGTCTGTTCAAGAGGCATTTCAGGTGCAATCATCGCATTGCTCACTGTTGTCGTCCTCGCAATTCGATTCACGATTTCAAACTACTTAATTGAGAGGAAGAGCTTTGACACAAGTGACGGAAAGTATTTTCTTCGATTCCTTCTCATTGGACTTCGACTATTTGTCAAAGCTGTTCCATGGGGACTGCCATTGGCGGCATTCCTCATTGTGCTTATTACCAAGTCAAAGGTTTGTGCCTCGTTTGGCAAAGATTCCTCCATTTTCAGTCCGAAAAGCATACTTTCGAGAGCCTGGCGCGATACCTTCAACTCCAGCTCACGGTGACGATTGTGTTTCTCATCATAGCTTTCTTTGGAAATTCGGTAATTCAGGACAATCCTATCACGGTAAGCTTCAAGCTCTTTTGGCAAGCTTTGAAACTTAGATCATCCAAGTTTCGCTGGTCGACTTGATCATCGCGGTTCTGTTTGGAGTTGCTTATGCCAATGAGCCTCCGGCCGAAACAGTTCCTGCCGGAGCAGCAACGTACGCGTTTATAACTCGCCGGACACTCAAGAACATCGTTTTCCAAGCCCTTTACCAAGTCAGCATCATCCTTGTGCTCACTTTCTTTGGTTTGTTTCTTGTTTCGAGAGAAATGTTGCTTAGGTGACAAACTCTTGCACATCGAGTCCGGGCGACATTCGCCTCTTTACTCACCGGCCACTCAGCATTTCACGCTGGTCTACAATGTTTTTGTACTTATGACTCTGTTCAACGCCATCAACTCGATGAAGCTGTACGGAGAGCGCAATGTCTTCCAGGTTTCTTCTTTGTTATAGCATCCAAGTTGAAACATTTTAGGGCTTGAACAAGAACATTCAATTTATCATGGTCTGGATCTCTCTCTTCATCACTCAGATTCTGGTGATACAAGTCGGTGGCGAGTTCTTCAGCACAACACCATTGAGTCTACTTCAATGGATCGTCAGTATCGTTCTCGGAGCAAGTGTTTTAGCTGTGCAACAGTTGATTGTTGCCTTTTAAATCCCCAGCTGTACATTTTTTTTCTGAAGCATAATCAGCAAAAAGTGCAACAATAAAGGCATTATTTTTTTAAAGGCGTCCGTTGCACTCAAGGGTATCGAAAGGAGCACAGTTCAGGGACTTCCGATCACCTTGTTCACTACGCATGACGAGAGGGTGCAGAAAGAAGATAAGGACCCGGAAAGATCAACGGGTACCGACCCGCCTTGAAACGCGACGCATATAAGCAGCTCGCACTCGAGCTGCACCTTTGCTTTTCACGTTAGGCTCTCAATCTTTTACTTTGCTATACCTTGAATGCTAAGTAAGGGGAGGGGGTAAAAAGCAGACCGGCAGACCGGGCAGACCGGGCAGACCGACCCGGGTAAAAAGCAGACTGGCAG
>JAQIXL010001930.1:0-15160 GCA_034700245.1 Poikilolaimus oxycercus | reverse complement strand
GCTTGCTGGAAGAGTTATGGTTATCTGGCTGAGGTAACCATAAGTTATGGTTTTGGCAATTTCGGCAAGGCGTTTTATCCTTTTAGATCGCCTTTTCAAGCTTTGCGATGTTCTACAAAGTTGTTCAGCATGAAATTCTGCACAAGATAGCGTAGAAACATCCGTCACATGCCTTGCACTTTGTATTTTGACCTACCTTGACCCCATAACTTTTGAACCAAAACCATAACTTATGGTTTGCTACGGGCCCTGTTTATTTCTGTGTCGGATGAGTTGGAACGTCAGCTCCAACGACTCGCAAAGTGAAGAAATCCCAAGAAGAAGGTAGGCAATTGCCTGAAAATGGTCGAGTTAACTGTGGGAAAAAATTCAGCGAAAAAAAGGAGAAAAAAGTTCTAGCATGTCTCACCGTTAGAGAGACCCATTTCGTCAGCGCCTCCGTCGCATACTGTCCAATTCTTGCAACCGTTAGCCACGTGATCAGTGAACTCATCAAGTATGCTGAGCCCTCCTGCACTTTCGGCTTTTCTCATCCAGAATAATCTTACGAGTGCGTGAATCGGTATTTGGATTTCCGGATTAAAGCGAATGATTCGGAGAGAGACGAGGAAGATCGTTGTGGCCTTGTCGAACTCAATTGTGGAATGTTCCAGGGGCTGCTTCCACTCGGGGAAGTTTCCATTGTAGGCAAGGCTGAAGACAAATTGAAACATTTTTCATTCAATTCTCATTTTACCACGGGCCAAGCATGAGATCCATGTTACGGCATTCCTCCACGGTGAAGCCCTCCTTGACGCGAGCCCACAATGGTGGCGGATTCTCAAAGAGCTGCGTGTTCAGCCACACGACTATCACCTGAACATATTGTTCGAACCTTTTATGGACCTTACCAAGACGAGAATGCGCAAGCCGCCATCACCGGTGAAGAAGAAACGGAAGTTGATCGGGCATCGGTACCAAGCTACCTCAATCCAGTTCGTTTTCTTCTTTTTTTCCTCTTCGACGCTCGAGTTCTTCGTCGTTGAAAGCGATATTCCAGTCATGAGGGTCTGAACGCTCGATAAGTCGAAAAATTGGAAGAGACGCGCTAAAGAAAGGTAACGTCGTCGAATGTAAGAAACGAGGAAGGGGTGCTGGCCGGCTGCTCTCCAGTCATGCTCGTCTTGTGGAGGAGGGTTTGATGGAAAATGAATCATCCCTGTCTTTCCATATTGGCGTTGTCGAAGCCGTGTCGTTGCCTGTCAGAGAGCTGTGGTTGACGGGTTGACCAACCAAGCATATTTTTACAAAAACTCTTGGTTTGCTGTTTTTATTCAAAATCGTAATAAATATAAGTACATGGGTATACATGCTTTTGTATGGAATTATTTCTTTGCAACCCCTTGAATATATGGGGTGAAAGAAACCTCTTTGAGAGAAAAGCGAGCAAAAGCTGAGAAGAAGGATGAGAGAGCGTCCTTTTACGGCACTTCAAACGTGGAGAGAGCGTCCTTTTACGGCACTTCAAACGTGGTTAGTCTACCATACACAGCTCTCTCCTGTCGAAAGGCTGAAGGAAGATGTCCACGTGTGACGTCCTGGTCGATCTTGGAAACTTAGATTTGGCAAACTGGGGATCTCATACTCGACGGAGAACTCTCGTCTCATGGACGTTAAAACTATTTCTGCTAGATAGTTTGTATTGCCAGGCCATCGAAGCAGACAAGAAAGCTGCTTATTTGGGACCAGAAAGATCGGGTGCACCCGTCGAGTGCACTTGTCTTGCACCGACAGCGTGCACCCAGCTAAAAATACTTTGTTTAAACATCCTCACTCTTTTGCTGAAAGAGAAGAAGAACTCCGTGGTGTCAATCAAATCTTCCTCGACGGTTTCGGTGTGTTAAATATTTTTACAATTAGGGCTATCAGCCTTTTTCTCTTCCTCGACCTCGCCAGGCTTTCATTTCGTATTGAGGGAAATGTTTGCAGAAGAAATTTTCCTGACGAATTCTACGATCTCCGCTTCCGCCTCTTCCTCGTGTTCACTTTTCATTCTTGAACTATTGACATTGCGACTTTTGACTTGGTGGTGAAGGGGTTTAGCTCGCTGCTTAGACGTTCATCGACCCCTCACTTTTCTCGAAATCCGCCTACCGTCCCCCTTGTTGACCACTTTTGCTGCACTTGCAGGCGCTCTTTCTCTTCATCAAGTTCATTTATTGCAGCAATGAGACTAGCAGAAAGGAGAAAGGAACCGTAACACGACAAGCACAACAGAATGTTTCAAGGCACGTAGAAGGAAAGAGTCAAACAGATCATCACTAGGCATAGTACACGAACCGTGAGATCTTCTTCAACGAGTTTCACCATCCGCCACTGTGAAAGTGGCTATTTTGAGAGAAAAAATAGAAAAAGATCAATCAAAGTGCCCCGTTCTTTTCGTTCTTCTCACTCTTCTCAATCTTCAACGGCACCATGCGGTCGTAGAAGAAGGCCCAGAGGGACAAAGTGAAGCCGATGAGAGCAATTTGCAGGAACCACACCCATCTCGGTCCCATCGCCATGTAGATTGTGCTACAATTTCATCACTTAAATCATGAGTTGCCTCAAACCTGATCAAAACGGGTCCAACGAGTCGAGCGGCACTTCCAGACATCTGGAAGTAGCCCTGGAGGGTGCCTTGTCGTCGAGGACCAATGATTCGGGAATAGAGCGTGGTCATAGTGATATTGATGGTGGGGAAGGCGAGGCCAATGCAGATGGCTCGTGCCGTGTAGAAGACCCACGGATTCACGGGTGAGAGACCGAAGCACCATGAGAAGCGCGACGCGTCACAGCCGACTTGCTCAACTGTCGCTGAATTGTCTGCAACAACTACTTTTAGCCAGTATCTCGCAAGCCTTTTTCGATCGGGCTGCACTTTCTGCTCATGGAAATCTGATGATTCAAGCTAGAGATGGGAATTAGGAAGCTCCCCATGGGATAGACGTGAGTGCGTAAGATCGAAAAGAAGCCCTATCAAAACTAGCGTCGACTTTGATACTTTGCACTGTGAGGAGAGACCCCTCCCCCCCCGCCGCCGATCGTAAGATCAAACTGAGGCCGCCGGTTTGAAAATAGCTCCGATTTTCTGATCTCACCTTGACTGTTGAAGGTCGTGACATTTCCTGGGATGAACCACCACGAGAAGGTTATCACGTGGAAGAGGATCATGAGCACGACTGACACCATTGTGCTGAGACGGAAATTCATGCTGAACGAGAAGTTGTTGCACATTGGAAATAAACTAACTATTTCGAAAGGTTAAAACAGATGTAGAATAGGTAGATGCTGAAGGAGAAAGCCCCGAAGACTGCTTGTGAAATAGAGATGTAGCGAACGGACTCGGCGCGAGTCCACGCATACATCATCATAGCGAATGGAGAGCCAATCCTGACAATGAGAGAAATTTGAGCAGGAAAAAGTGTTTCATACGTTTCGAGATTGGTGGTGATGCACATTTGAGTGAAGCGAGTCATATTGCAAATGGCTACGGCCACTTTGTCGTAAGGAGGCAAGCCAGTTTTTCCCGTTTTCTGAAAGCAGCTCAAATGCCTCTTGAATGCTAAACCTCGTCCTTCTCGACAATGCCATTATAGACCTCCTTGAAGAGGCATCGCACAATCAGCATCCCACCGATGTTCATGAAGATTGCGAAGAAAGCTGGCGCATTGTACATCGTGAGATTTAGCGGTCCCCAAATGTGCCAGCCGGGGTAGCCGATCGGGGTGAAGAGAAGTTGGAAAGCTGCAATTTGAAACACTCATTGAAACTGTTCCAGAACTTTTGTTATTTGAAACTGCTGAATCTTACCAGGCCCGAACGTCATGCCGAGTGCGATTGGTCCCGTGATGAAGGCGATGGCTCTTGCTCGGTCTTTAGCCACACTCGCAGTCGAGGCGTAAGCACGAAGAAGACTCATGTTTCCTGTAAGATTAAGACGTTAATTTGCCGATGTTTGTTTTTCTTCTGATTTTTCCCACACGTTCCAAATTTCTCGCTTCCATTGAAAAAGTACGAGACGAGATTGTTCTTTGTTGCTCGTCAATGAATCATTCACAACAGACAACAGCGGCCGCGTCGCTGAGAGAGCTTTTTGAGGCCGCCGTCGTCGCGCCGCCGTGGCAAGAGCGTCGAAACGAGGCAAAGAAGCGTGCGTAAATATTATTATTTCCAGCTACTCTGTCTCGCACTCACCAGATCCTGCACCGGTAATGAACCGTCCGAAGAGCATGGCGAAACGCTGATGGGCTGGCAAGAACTCTAAAGCGAGATAGATGATGTTGCCGACGATCATGCACGCGAAACCGACGTAGAGCGGACTCCGGACCTGAAAACGGGCGCATGTACGGGGGAATTTTCTTCTTTCCGGTTATCTTTCCGGACATTCTGACGTTTTTTATTTTCCTGCTTTCCCCCCAGACAAAAGGACCCCTGTTTGGCTCGCTCACGCCCGTCAGTGGCCGGCCCGTCATGCCATCTGTCCACATTTAGAGTCCCAGCCACGATAAGCGCCTTGATGGCGTGGAATGACAATGGCGAGTGAAAGACAGCTGCAGTGAAGTCGGCGTGTGCCTGAAGTCTCACAGCGAAGCACAGATCAACTTTTTTGCAGCTCGAAGGATGTTTTGAGAGAACGCATGCAACGCTCGCCTCATTTCCCTCTCTCTTTCCAGTGGCGTCGCCCGGCCGCCGCCATGCCACTCCCCCCGTCACACGCACCAAACATCTCTGTGTTCCCCCATAAGCAATGAAGCTGATGTCTCTCATGAGAGCAGCAAAGATCCGCTTGAAGCAGATGAGATACAAATTCTCTTCTGCCTCTTCTGAGAAGGCGAACTTTTTCCCACGACTCCCATGTGATCGGCTTGAACCTTACCTTCTTGATCTTGTTGCTCCAGTAGCCGAACGTGGGCGCAGTAACGATCTGCCCGAGGCTGTAACCGCCGATTATTAGACCAAAGAACGTCTCCGTCGCTGAGCTGTCCATCTGTGACAATTTGAGATTTTTAAAGGCAAACTCACAATTTGAAGATACGGCCATAGTGACGAGAAGAAAACGGAGAATTGAAATGACTGAAAAACGCGCGATTTGTTTCGAGTTCAAGTTTTTGTTGTGGCTGCTTTGTCTCGTGTCGTAAACGTTCAGAGAACAGGGCGAGAGAGAAAGAGTCATGTTGGTCCCATCGGACCCGAGTGAAGATGCAAATTCGAACCTGAACAAAGCCGCACATTCCGGCAACGAATATCGACATCCAAGGCGTTGTCTTCTCTTCCAATTCCTTGGCGAGATCCTTCTGCGGCTCCTCATCTTCGAGGCCTTTGATTGCCTCTTGGTCAACAATTGCCACCTGAACCTTTTCTTCTTTCTTCTTTCTTTTCTGACCTCATCCACATCATATTCTGAGGCGACCGAGTTCACAGAGCCGAAAAACGCCGGCACCTCATCGGCGAGTCGGCCCTCATGCTCGGCAGTTTGCTGAAAACCTCTATTACAACGACGAAAGGAACCAACCCTTGTGAGCGGTTTAGTCTCGGCGCTTCGGGGCATCTTGCCCATAGCCAAACAAAAGCTTTAGGGCACTAGGCAGCGTGGAGATGCTCGGGGCTGGTAAATGACGCAAAACGGGCGAGGAATCGATGCTTGACCAGCGGCGTCGGCAAGCAGGCGAGCAGGCCGGCGAGGGAAGAGACGAAGGCGGCCAGTCAGCTGTGTGCGTGTGTGGCGTGGATGCGAGTGCCGACGCGAATGGCGGGCGCTTGCGAAAAAGCTGCGAGCACTAGAGGGGGCGGACGAAGCGTCTAGCGATGAGCGCCCCAGCGACTGCGGCGGCGGTCGTTCCTTAGATCATGAGCAGCTTGGAGGCGGGGCGAGGGCACAAGGCGAACCCCGGGCGACCACAAAGCAAAGACAACGCGGCTTCCACTCACACGCGACGCGGGCCCCTAGCTGCCACGGGGGGTCGCGCGTTCTATATTTGCTGGTCGCACAGCGATCATTGAAACATCGCGGAGATCCACTGGTCAAACTACATTGTAGTTGCAGCTTTTACCTTTAGAAAATGTCATTAGCAGTTGTGGGGGCTACGCACTACGGGAGACAACGTGAAGTAAATACGAGTTCAAAGTGAGGGCACGGGCACGGAGGGAAAGTCAGACGGACAACAAAGAAAAGCCGAGATCACCTTGTTTCGGTGGCGATCTCCTTGGAACTGAATGAGAAAGTATGCAAACCTTGAGTGCTTCGGGAGCCACGGACATTGCAGCAGCAGCGTTGGTCGCAGTTCGAAGTGTCGAGTGTCGAATAAATACTCGACGTGTGATGGATGACGCCCTGGTCCCCCCGCCCGCTCACGAGCCACCCGTTATGCAAATTTCCTTCTTCCGACGAGACGCTCGGCCACCGCCTGATCAATGCTCCTGATATTTGGCGCTGAAAACAATATTTTGCTTTTCTGGAAATTCGATAAGGCTGAGGAGATTTCGTCAGCCTCGCAAGCTTCATTCGTCTTGCGTTGCGAAAGTCACGAAAGCTGTGCCGGTTTTCTTTCCGGCGCGGGGATGTGGCGAGATTCCCGAGTGGTCACGGAATATGTGCCCGAGGAGAGAGGCCGGCGAGCCGCCCTCGCAGTGACGCACCTCCGTCCCTCATGGTCGTTGCGCATGCGAGTCAATAGCGAGGGAAAGCACGAATTTTATGCCCGCGCTAGCTTTCGTGCCCTCGGCGAGCATCTGTTTTTGGAACAACGCGGATTGAGCATTGAAAATCACTAGGGGCAAAAGCATCAACATGCAAATTCGCACGCACACAACAGAGGACGCGTGTGAAAAAATCTTCGAGTGCTAATTTGTTTTGAGTCCCTTGTTTACTCCGCGGTTTGCAGCTTTTTTGATTGCTGCAACTCCTTCGTCTTAAGGCGCTATTCCACAATGGCAAAAGTCTATTGTATTTGCCGAAAGCCCTTTGGGAATCGTGTCATGATCCAGTGCAGGAAGTGCCGCGAGTGGTTTCATGCGCATTGTGTGAAGGTTCGTTTTTTTTCAAGATTTGACCTAGTCTAAAAACTTGAGGTTTCGATAAGCGACACGAACCGAATAGTCAAGTACTACTGCCCCGGATGCCGAGAACGGAATCCAGCGTTGAAATGCGTTCTGCGAGAGATTCCAGCTGGAAAAGTCGTGCGTGCCTTTTCCTTTCGACAGTATTTTATTCAGAGAAAAAGTACATCTCTAGTGCAATCAGGGATTCCGACACCAGGAAAGGTGAAGAAGCAAATAACTACGCGGAGTGCCTCGAAAACGTCTGCATCTCAATCGCCAGCGAAAGATCAGCCTCTAGACGTAATGCTGTCGCTTCT
Organism: Poikilolaimus oxycercus; assembly: GCA_034700245.1. Lineage (NCBI taxonomy): Eukaryota > Metazoa > Nematoda > Chromadorea > Rhabditida > Rhabditidae > Poikilolaimus > Poikilolaimus oxycercus. The sequence continues at coordinate 7,784 of JAQIXL010001930.1, read as the reverse complement.
TTTATTCAAATTGATTAGGTGGAAATTGTGTTTCTCTCGGATAGCGACGACGAGAAGCCACCGACCATTCCTTGCTCCATCTTCAAAGCAGTTGAGAATCTTCAACAACCCTCTACAGGTTCATCTGAGAATCCAATGAATTCCATTAGTTACAGTTGAACTACGAGATGCGAGAGTCGATCACGAGTCTGGTGGACTAGTGGTTGTTCCGCAAGAAATGGACACCAAACCAGCACTCCAGGCTTTTTCAAAAGAGTTGGTGAGCTTATTAATATGCAGCGTTTCAGAAACCACGACGTGAAACCGTCTCCGTCACCTATCAAAGCGTTTACGTCTTCGAAAATTTCTCTACCTAACCCTCTTGACAACACTGGAATTAATTGTTTGAAAAACGCATTTAATCTATATTTTCAGTTTTTGAAGCATCGGCTTTACCGGATGAGAAACTGATCTTCGGTTCGCAGATGTAAGACAGTGCTCGCAACGCAAAGTGTCTCTTTTAGACAGGACATAGTCGACGGGGCCAGGGAAATCTTAAAGACGACGGAGAAGAAAGAGCTCGCCCGGCGTCTCCTTGCCGATGCCAGTCGTCGATTCACAGCATTTCAAAAGGTTCCGAAAGAGTTTTGCTGAAAGGCTGTAGGACAAACATCTTCACGAACTGGGTGTCGCCATCTTCTACCACATCTTCAAGACGCAGTTCGACTAAAATATTTCGCAACCTTCAATTGTCTGCCTTCTATTGTATTTTAATTCTTTTTTATTGGTCCTCTCTACTTTGGGAAATAAAATTGATTTTTTATGTTCGTTACACAAATACAACATTTTTGTAAGTCAATTAACACCCGAAGGATTTGAGTCGAATGTGCTAAGAGACTTTGGATCGAATGTGCTAAGAGACTTTCACACTCTTTGAAACTAAAAGCTCACGCCAGTCTTCTTCTCTTATAGCTTGAACAATGTCGACTTCGTACAAACTCGTCGCGACTGCTCTGGTATAATAGATATTATGCCATGACCTTGGTAGTGATCTTATCTTACAATTAGCAGAGAAGCTAGCTTTTTCTCAAGTCATAGCCTCCTTTAGAACCATTTTAATGAAGAGAAGACTATCTTGGAAACTCGTTGCAAGGACGATCGACGGTTTTGTTATCACTGGTACACGCCGGATGCATCACGATTGGGGATTGTTCGAAAGAGGAAGAGATTAAACGCGCCTGTTGAATTTTTGTATCTGTAAGTTTATCTCGTTATTGAAGCTATCGTCGCAGATGTGTGACGTGTCTAAGACACACAAGGACGCGCCTACTACCACAAAGCAACTGTGCAAGAGTGTGAGCAAAGACAGAATGTACGAAAAGATACTTGCTTATTTTTAGAACTCTGCAAAACGGAAAGCTTGTCGGCGATACTGAAACTGGTCACGTTTGCAAAGCACTGCTTTTCACTGAGGTCGTCGCACGACGCGTACGCAGTAAAATTTTTCGTGACGCTGCCGAGGCGAGGTTTGTCGCTCGTCGTTTGAGAAAAGTGAATGCAATTTAGAAAGAAAACTCCGGGCTTCAAACCTTTTCAGTTTTGCAAGGCAGTGATCGAGAAAGTTTCGTTGAGGGAAGAAGCGGCAGACTTGACTGAGGTGGCACTTTTTGAGTACTTTTTGCACTCATCGTCTTGTAGAGAGAAATCAGCGAAGTGGAGACAATTTTGAAGAAATTTGGCGTTGAGAAGCTTCACCAAGGATTAAGAAGTTACTTGCAACGTTTGCGAATAAGAGAGAAGATGAATCAAACCTCAAATTGTGAATCAAGAAATGGTGAGCAAAAATTTACAGAAATTTATGTTTTAGAGAGGATTGCGCGACTCACAAAGTCGCTGGACTCAAAGCCGATCGACCAATTCAAAGAAGATGCATATTTTCTTCAACCAATGCCTGCAGTTTCTGGACAACGGCCCGATGGCGCTGATTTCATTTTCATCCCGAACAAAACTGTAGGCATACTGATTGAAATGAAAGAAGACTTTTCAGGGAAAATTTACGATAATCGAAACAAAGAGTGTTTTCAATCCCACCCGTGTTTTCCACTGGCAGCGAGATGGAGCGCGCTTTATGTAAGGAGATGTTTCTCGAGATTGATCAATTCATAATATCGTTTGCTTTTTCCAAACACATTGTTTTCAGCTGCGCCGCTTGCCAGCTTATGGTTGCGAGGCACCGTCACCCTGGGCGTCGACCGACTATGTAAGGGACAAGAGAAGAAAGGCCATCTCAGACAATGAGCAAAATGATGGGGTTTCATGGCTCAAGATGGGACGAACGTTGGTGCGATAACCATGAGATGAGCAATTTCAATTTATAGTGGCGCTGAAACACATCCGTTTTAAACGCAGGGGAAACGCGGGACAAACGTTTTACCGTTTGTTTGGATACGCTTCAGCATCACTATAAATTGAAATTGGTCATCTCATGGTTATCGCAGCAACGTTCGTCCCATCTTGACTCATGTCGGGCATGTGATAACTTCTCATGTCTGAGATCTGCAAAGGTACCGCGGTCAAAAGTACCGCTGGGATAAGTACCGCGGCTGGCCTAAAATTTTTTGATCTACACCACAAAATTTGTTAAAGTACCGCAAAATTTGTTAAAGTACCGCAGAACGGCCATTTCCACTAGTTTCCTTGTCGTTTCTTTGTGTTTCGTGTTACTTCTTGCGCTCTAATGGCTTTTTCTCTGTCTAATTGCTGGCCACTCTGTTTATTTGTGTCAAAGCACGCTGATAGACGGCTCCGCAGGCGTTCTTTGATGAATATGGGTCATTTCGATGGGAAATCTGTTCCGACAAGCCGCGAACTGTGACGAGGAAGCACAATGTCACGCGGTTCAAGAAAGAAAAAGACGGCGATGCTTCTAGATAGAAGCCAACATGGGACGAAACCACGAAAACAACGAATTGGAAGCAAATCGCGGCTTGTCGGAGCAGATTTTGCCACCAAAATTGCCAATATTCATCAAAGAACGCCTGCGGAGCCGTCTATCAGCGTGCTTTGACACAAATAAACAGAGTGCCCAGCTATTAGACAGAGAAAAAGTTATTAGAACGCAAGAAGTAACACGAAACACGAAGAAACGGCAAGGAAACTAGTGGAAATGGCCGTTCTGCGGTACTTTAACAAATTTTGCGGTACTTTAACGGATTTTGCGGTACTTTTACAGTGTAGATCAAAAAATTTTAGGCCAGCCGCGGTACTTTTCCCAGCGGTACTTTTGACCGCGGTACTTTTGCAAGTTGCCGAGAAGAAACACCTCATGCGATTCGATCAAACCTTTCAGAGTTCTGAAGGGAACCGAAATGCTGGTCAGAGATTCCGAATCGTGTCACTTCTGTTCGCCGATATTTTTCGTCGGCGCAATCATCAAACGGCTACGAGTTGAATTTCTCAACGAGTCCATGAGACGAACGTTTGCTTACACTTTCAGAACGGTGGCAAAATTGTCGGGAGTTCCTCCCGGCTCCCTTCTTGAGACCGTCCGACATTAGCATCTTCTTTCTTTTCTTTCTTTCTTCTTCTCTAACAAGGCAAACCCCGTTCCTTGTAGCTTTCTTTCTTCCACGTGTCCTTTTGACCCAGCTTGGTTTCATCTCGGCACGCACACGGTGCGCGCCTTGCCCACTCTCATTGCGGGCGTTCCCTTTTATTCAGAGTTGATTTCGCTCGGGCGACAAGCGGTTGCTTGTCCCTATTTTGTCCGTTCATTCCTCTCATTATTTGTTGTGCTTGTGTTTATTGAGTGCAGATAAATGTGGTGAGTCATTTGTGGACACACAAGCTCGAACCTTACTTTGAAACCCAGCCAAAAGCCCAACTTTTGACCTAAATCATCCACTAGACTTCCAATTAAATTTGCAGGAACCTGGATCCAAATTTCTCCGTGAAAATTTTTTTCGCCGCTTTTATTTTCAAGCACTGAAAGAGCTAACTGATGATGAGCTGAAGCAGGTCAAGCTTGCTCTTCGAGACTGGAAAGCCCCTCAACCCCTTTCAAGCGCGCTCAAAACCTTGCCTTGCCTACTGTGGAAACTTCCACGAAACCTGCGACTGAAAAGCCCTATTGGGCTACCGACGACTTTGGACCAGCAAAATTCGTCCCTGGCACTTGGGTCCAGGCATTGTTTGTCAACAGAAAGTGCTTATTTCAGAACCCGCCATCGGAAACAGCCTTCTTTTGTCTACTTGTGGTGCCCAATTAGAAACCCGTTTATGTGCGCTTAAATTCGCAAGCCGAGCAACTTTATTTTCAGATGTCTCGGATGTCAGAAAGTCAACAAGCGTTTGCGAAGGGAGAACAAAGCCGCTGAAGTTTCAGCAATACCACGATGGTGAAGAATTGCTTGCATTATGCTAATTTTTTGAAACCGCTTTGCAGCTGCGTGAAGGACGGACGTTTGGTGACCGATCCGGATGAACCGCTAAAACCACATTTCTGCACACCGCGCGCCTACCTGGAGAAAGAATCCTTTCAGAAAGAATTTGGCTGCGCGTTCAGAGAGTTGGCGGCCCTTTAAAGTAAGTAACACCTCCTTTTAAAAATACTTGCTTTAGACTTTCGCAGAATTTCTCGCCTGAAGCCTTCATGGCTGAGCAACGACGTAATACAGAGAAGAATGATGCGGAGCTACAGCAGCTTTCTGAGTGTGATAGAGAGACAGTTCTCAAGACGGTTTTCGAGCAAGATCGACGCACGCTTCTTATGGCGTTCGGTTTGTGTTACCTTGTAAATTGCTCGAAAATACGACAAATTAAATTTTCTTTTCAGTAAACTATGAGTGCTATGATCGAAAGCGACATGATGATGCGCAAACAGGAAAGACGCGGACTAGAAAGCGGCCGCGTGTTGCTACTAGTCTATAACTTCTTCAACACAAATGTCGAATAAGCTTAAACATCCGAATTCTTTCCACTTAAAAATAAATTTGAAAAGTGATTGGCAAGCTGACCTTTGATATCCGTTCCTTCCAAAGCAGACAGACACGTGGAGCAGCTTATTGTTAGACAACTAGCTTCTATGACACAGGAAAAAAGACTCTCTGTGGGTGGTCCGACAGCTTATAAACCAGCCGATCAACTCTTATCAATTGACGTTCGTTTCTTGAGCTATGCTGCTACTTCTATTTCAAGAGCAAGTTTGCAGAAATTGTGAGTTCTGGCACATCATATTGGTCATTCGTTTATTTTTGAAGTTACCATCTGGAGACTCTAAAATTCGATTCTGAAAATGGAGCGCCATCATTAAACCGAACGACTAGCATGTTGTCTGCTTGGTGTCATGATGTCGGCTTCTTCGCACGATCTTGAAAAGCTGCAGGCAATCGCATAAAGGGCTTGCCTGGTTCACACACTCAGACACCTCTTAGGCACCCGGCTGCTCAGACGTTGCAAAAAGTGTCTTCCAGTCTTGGGTGGTCCCCTCGCCTATAAATCACGGGATAAACCTCTTATCATGCTAAGCTCGGCTGCCTTTCGTTCGACCATCACGTTGCTTTTACATCGAGGACACAATGCTACCAATTTTTATAGTTCTACCTATACTTCTTGTTGTCTTAGGTTACGCTTACTTCAAGCACGTCCAGAAATCCTTACCTCCAGGTATCACATTTGGCAAGGGAACGAGGATTTGAAGGTCCATCACCGCTTCCTCTTCTCGGAAATCTTCCGTACTTCGCTAAGGCGGCTAAAGAAGGCAAAACGATGATCGACGTGCTGAAAGAATGGAAGAAGCAGTATGGCAATGTCTTCACCTTTTGGCTTGGACCACTTCCGGCTGTATGTTGAACCAGGAAACGCACGAGATTTAGGTCTGTGTGGTAGACTACGAAACCGCCTATCAGTCATTCGTGACTGACGGAGATCCACATACGGATCGTCATGTGCCCTATGTCCTTTCTTACTGGCGACGTAAATCTTTGCATTTTTTTGAAAAGAGTTCTTAGAGCACCGAGGCCTCATCTTCACTGACGGCGAGCCATGGGTCGAGCATCGCAAATTCACGATCAATGTAATGAAAAGCTTTGGTGTTGGCAAAAATCTCATGGAGGAGCGCATTCGAGACGAGGTCTCTTTGGTTTTCGGTGGATAAAGCGAACATTTAAGGTCGAACACGCATTTGAAGAGATTGACGAGCAAATTAACAGCTCGCCGACTAACAGTGTCTCCATTGACATGAACCTCATCTTGGACATTCTCGTCGGTTCCATAACAAATCGAATGATTCTTGGATATCGCTTCTCCAAGGTTGCTTGCTTTTCGTGTTCTGTTCAATGGTTCAGGAGCGTCGAGATGAGTTCTTCCATCTAAAGTTCAAGCTCGACAACGCCATCTCACAGAATAGTCCTTTCGACATGGTTTGCTTCTCTCACTCGTTTCTTAGTGAACGTCCTCAGGCACTAAACAAATGGACCTGCAACCTTCCCGGTTTCAACAAACGATTCCTTGCTGTCACAAATGTTCAGAAGGATATTATTGAGATGATTCGAAGGAACATTGCCGAGAGGTCTTAATTCCATTCAACGCATTGAATAGCGAACTTCAGAAAAGAACTAGTGAAGACGGGTAAGCACGTGCCAACAGAGCAGGGCGACGACCTCATTGATGCCTACTTCATCGAGATGGACAGGAGGAGGAAGACCGGTGACATGGGCACCTTTTGGTTCGTCGTCTCTTTTTGATTCCCAAAGCTCTCCTATTCTAGTGAAGACCAACTGGTCATGTGCATTCTGGACCTGTTCATTGCGGGCATTGAAACAACGATTGTCTCGCTTCTTTGGGGATTCACTTACTTGCTTCTTCACGAAGAAGTTGTCAACAAGTGTCGTAATGAAATTGAACAAGTCACGGGCGGCGAGCGTTCTTTGTGTCTCCAAGATCGGCCCAGCACGCCTTATCTGAATGCCACCATTCAGGTTGAATACGTGCTAACACTTGAACAAGCAGGCTTATTTCAGGAAATCCAAAGAATGGCTTCGATTCTGAACTTGAACGTGTGGAGAAAGTGCCGAGAGTCGTCTCAAGTCGGCGACTACTGGATCCCAAAGGGTACAATTATTGCCGCGCAAGTCTCTATGATTCTCTATGACGAAGAGATCTTCAAGGATCCATACAAGGTAGACTTTTTTACAATAAATCACCCCTGTTCAGTTTCGTCCTGAGCGCTTTCTTGAGGAAAACGGAAAGGTGCTCGAGACGAAGAATGTGCCGTTCGGAATGGGCAAGCGCGTTTGTATTGGCGAAGCGCTGGCGAGGGCCGAACTCTTTTTGGTATTTCCTACACAACAGTCTACATAGCTTTATCGTAGGTATTCGGAAGCTTCATCCAACGCTACAATCTCAACATCGATCCAAAGAAACCGCCACAAACCAAGCCGCGCTACCCGGCCGCCGTCCTCAACCGTCCGCATCCCTTCAACATTGCCTTCGAGAAGCGAAAGTACAAGTCATAACTGCGTCCTTCGAGTGCCGCCAGTAATTCTCACGTTTTCTCTTTGATTACTTGCTTGCGCAGTTTTGTGACCTGTGCTAATTGTAAGTATTGAGTTGGTTTTCTTGAATCTCTTGTGGAGACTTTTCGAGTATATTGTGTTGTTCTTTTCACGTTGAAATATAGAGTTTCTCTTGCCAAACCAAGAGTCCACCATTAGCGTAATGAGCAACTCTCTGTACGCCTCGAGAGTGCCTGTGCCCTTCACCATGGCTCGACGCGAAGAGAACTTCCCAATCTTCCTTCCTTCGGA